>JAYJMB010003189.1:0-14373 GCA_036873735.1 Pouteria campechiana
TCAGATTTTTCAACCTAATGCTCTCATTGCATTTTACGTAATTTTATTTTTGCACTACCATTATCCACCTACTCCACCCTAGGAGGCATACCAAATCCAAAACAATACCCTTTTACTCTGTAGTGCGTCGGGTCCATCCCGGCTAGAAGACTACCAGGTTCACATAGCCATAATGCTATATATAGTGGCATCTCGCCCTCACAAGTCTCACAAGAGTACTACTTCATCACTAAATGCATCTACATCAATTACTCAGGTCAAATCAAAGAACACTGACTATCCAGGCCGATAACACCTCCTGGCCACGTCGGTTGCATAAACAATAGCCTCTTGGCTAACTAGACTACTCCTCATCACATGGTGGATACATGTCGGTGCCATGGTCGTCATAAAATGAATATATGAGCCACACAGGGCTTCGTGCCAACCAGGCACCAAAAATCAAAAATAATGGCACTCTCGGGGTTGAAACATATATACAAAAATCTAAATTTGATCTTACAATTTTTTTATAAGTTCCATATAGTATGAAAATTGTACGACCAAAATATCAGATACAAATAATTTAAATTGAGAAAATAAAAAATAAGATACAAAAATATAAAATAAAAATTTTACACAAAACGTTACTTATCATTTTCATCTGAAAAGTTTTTCATAGATGGAAATTATCATAATATAATTGTTGTAAACATTTCAGGTCAAAATGACTTCATTTGCTGAAACGAAAAATAAAATACAAAAATCAACAAAAATTGCTAAAATGGGTAGCAGTTGAATTTTTGGGTATTTACTTCCTTGATTTTTTTGGACCTATTAATGTTCAAATGTTTTTTAAAAAATTTTCATATTTCTCTTCCAATATATATAAAAAAACCGCATATTTTTATTTTTTCAAAATCACATCATTTAATTATATTTTAATCAAAGTCAAAAGGGGTACTTATAAGCTTTAATTTCATTGTCTTGTACATATGTGGCCCACTTCGTGGCATCATAGCTCTTGATTTTGATGTCCAATTTACATGATCTTAGACATTTTAAAAAGCCCACATATCCCTCTTCAATCGCCAATCAATAAATTATTTCAAAAAATTCCTTAAATATGATTTAAACTTACCTAAAGTTGGCTAAATCAACTTGTTAATCTGGTAAGATAACACTCTGTTCATACCTAACTGTCATCCTTAATTTCATTCGTTTGAAATTATTTCAATGCCTTATTAATATATAGATTAAGTAGGGCTTAACCTTGAGTAATTAGGGTTTAATTACACAGCATCTCTTAATGAAATTTTCACAAACAATTAATGGACAGCTTGTTTATATCCAACTGTTATCATCATGTAATTGTTGAATTTTAATTCCATCTACATTAAATCATGTCTTAAGTTAATTAAAATAATAATTAATATTTAATTATACCAATTATAACTCATATCATCCATCAAAATTTCTACAAAACCCTAGCCTAATCTCATCCACATCATTCATCAAGATTTTACCCATACTTCAATTAAACAATCACCTCTACATAATGAGGGAGTTATATTAATGAATTACTTACCTTTAATCTATTTTTTTCTTGATGGGTCCCACCTGTAGTAGCTCCCTCTTCAATTTTTGCAACCATAGTATACTTTAACTAAGGGGTTTTAAGATATAGTAGGTTGCAAACCTCATTTATGGGCATTCCCTACAATTTCTCCCATCCGAAATAGGCTGAAATCCTCACTTAGAAGGCTTGGGATGCTTGGGGAAGGGAAATCTACATTGAAGAGGTGCTTGGACGTTGGAAGGAGATGGGTATAACTGATATTTATATTAATTTTTATTGGTAGTCCATGCTCCCACTTAATTCTATACACATGCATCCAATCTTTGATTTTTAAAATCTTATCTGGTCCTCATATTTGGCACATGTAAATTATTTATTTAATAAATCACATGTCCAAATTAATTATCCATCCATAAATATAATCTTTATATAATTTTATTATTTATTTCTTAATTAAATTTAATTTTAACTAAAATTTGCCAAAAATTACCGGTAACTTGATTTTTCATCTATCCACATGCAATTTTTGATTTTTCTTCACCTATGAATCATTGATTATTATATATCATCATCATCCTCACATTAATATGTATTTTTAATCCATTTTTACTAATTTTCTATAATAAAAATTAATATTTTTCCTCATTTACACCTTCGGCATTTCACCACCTTAAATTTATTTACTTTTTCACTTAAATCATTTATTTAACACACTTTGATACATTCCCAACCTCATCATCATGTTTATATTAATAATTCACTCAATTCTATAAGTTTTTCATGATAAATTTCTCAAAAATTTAATTATACTCCAATATACTTCATGTCAAACCGACAAAAATTAATAAAAAAATTAAAACTCACATATCTGAAATTTTTGGGGCCTTACATTTCGGCTCCTTGAAGCTTGGTAGTGGTTTGAAAAATGATTGTGCTCCTAAAATTTGGTTGAATGATATAGCATCTTCTAATTTATCTCCTTCAACTTGTGCTACTTTAAGTGTGTTTAAGAGCTCTCTTACAAATTCCTAAGTGCTTCCATCCACTCCCTCTAACTTGGAGCTATTCTTGTTCTCATTGGATAGGTTTATCTCCTTAAAAATATCAAACTTCACAATATGATCTTGAAGCGGCATTGGTTTTTCCTTTTAAATACTTGCGGAAGATAAAGAAATAATCACTGGAAAGAATGAATCATTGCCTACAGATGCATACCTTAAAGAATGAGACAATTACACCAATTTAAAATTTTCTTCGATCTCCTCCTTTGTTGAGCCTTCATTAAGATTTTCAATCAGCTCACTAGCTTTTTCATGAGGGAAAACATCTAAAGCGAAAATTTACTCTTTACCATGACAAGGTTTTTTAACAACTTTGTTCTACAACATACGCCCAAAAAATAGGATAGGTGGATCACAAGCTGGTGGTGGCTTGTAGTTGAGTAGAGGGTTAATAATTGGAAGCATAATGCTCCTTACATTCACCTCCTTCTCATCATCTACAAAAATATTAGAATCGTTAATCACATCACAACCTTTATCATGTATCACCTTTGCACCTTCCAATGTTGTGATTGCTTTCACTTATTCAGGCTGACTTGATAGCTTTCTATATATGTCACTCTACACAACATCTGCAATTCACTCCAAATAAATCTCCATCTTTTTCATGCTTGTCTCTTCTAGAGTAGGTTTCTTTAGTCGAAAACAAGTCCCACCTTGAATCTAACTATGACCAATGTTCCATGAAAAATTGGAATGACTACTCCAACCATGGTATGGATCATCATGGAGTGGTTGGTTGTAGAAATTCTTTACATTGGCTTGTCTTGAAAATTCTGCAAAACTCAAAGGCCACATCCTCTCCATCTGCTTGGCAAGCTCTGACTTAAGTCCTTCAAAGTGTTCTCCCTCCAATTCTTCTTTGTTTCATTCACAGCTCTGCAAAAATCAAAGAAAGAAGAAGTTAGAAACTTTATATATAATTATATATAAAAATAAAAAGAAAAATTGTAAACCTAATTAAATCAATTTGGAACCATTTTCCGCTAACAACACCAAAAACTTGATGGCTCAAATTATAATACCTTGCAAATACAAGAGTGTATAGCAGTACAGTGTGCATGAGCAAGGTTTGATCCCATAGAAAATGGCAAACTGATTTAATTAAATTAAGTTATGACCTAAAACTAACTTTGAAAAGCTGGATTGCTGGTTTGAATTAATAAGAATAATAAATTAAAATATAATAAAAAATCTAGGGTTATAGAATGATATAAGATAGATTACAAGTGGCAAAGGTCTAGGGTTCAGATTTCGCGACTTAATGACTCCCCTTGCTATCTGGATATTGGATTTAATGCTTGCTTAGGTTTATTTTTTCTATGATATAATTATTACCATTTGGTGCGTGGGTTTAAATCAAACACTTTCACTCGTTCCAATTACCTATGGTGTGTAGCATAATTGAGATGAAAACCTATTACAATCAAGAACTATGAACCAAATAGAATGGTTGTGTGTTAGGTGTGTGCCTTAACCTTCTACTCTTCTCATTCAGGAAAGCTCATTGTTGTGTGTTAGGTGTTCCTTAACCATACATAGATAATCAATAAGATTTATGAAACTAGTGATCAAACAATCACACAAATCAAAAGATTGAAATAAAACTCATGAATACAAACACAGACTTGCATTAAATAATCAATAATCCAAATAACAAGGTTCATCAAAAAGGGCTACATCTTCACCCTAGAAAGAAGGAATTAGTTCATGAAGAAAATAAAAGATACTCCCTTTATGAAGAACATCATACTGCAAATCGCCTTCACTCTTTTGAATTTCCTTCTTTGCTCCTCGAAATCTCCTTAAAGTAGCCTCCAAGAAAACCTAGGCTCCCCTGGGAAAAACCTCTGAAAAACTACTAAAAAGAGGGCTTAAAAATGTAGCTTTTTTCACAATAAAAAATAATAAAAATTATTAATTATGTTGTTTGATCAGCCGCTGGCACCGGCGGCGCCACCACGCTGATCATCCTGCTCCATTTTTGCTTTAGCTCCTCTCCCTTGCTACTATGTTTGCCTTCCATTACTGCTTTGCTACTCCATATTTGCTTGCTTTCTCTCCTTGTCTCTACTCTTCCACTAACCTAAATACATGATAAAAATATATGAAATTGGCATCAAACTAATTAAAGATTACATGGAATTAATCTTGAAAATACAAAATATAAGTAACTAAAATTCACTCATCAGGAAGTAACTTCATATGTGTGCATAGTGTATTCAAGCTCATATGAGGGACAAAAACCACAAATTAGTTAATAAGGAAGAAAATCATGTAAATGCTGAAAGAAGAATGACACTGAACTTAGAAGAGGATTTTAGATGTACTTGGACATGTTTGAAACCATGAGGAACAAACTTAGAATTTGAAGAAGTTCATAAAGTCTAAAGAATGAAGGGTGTAGTCACAAGAACCAAGTCCAAAACAACTTCAAAAGTGTTTCAAAAGTTACACTCAAGCTTCCAAGGCCAAACTAAAATTAGAGAATATGTTTGGGATCAAACATGAGCTTTAGAGAAACTTCAGAAGAGCTTCAGACGTGCTGAAGTAAATTGTTGAAGTATCTAAAGTCAGATGCCATGGCTTAGACATAAAAATTGCTTCAGACATTCGAAAGGACAACTTCAAAAGTGTTGAAGCATGAAGCCTTAGCGTTGAAGTGTTAACAACACTTCTGACTTGCTGAAGTATGTGTGCAACGCAGGTCACATGTGCTGAAGCATGAATCCAAGACGCTAAAGGATTAATGTCACTTTAGATGTGCTAAAACATGCCTAGGATGCGTAAGTGAAGATAGAAGTTACAAAAGTTTAAAAAATGGCTAAGTCCCAAACTTCAGATTTTACAAAAGCCACCTTCAAATGTGTTAAAGTTTTACTTCAGATATTCCCAAGCTAACATTAGGAGTACTAAAGTTCAAAGGCACACGGATAAGTAATTCACATCACTTATACATTCTGAAGAACTTACTTTAGATGTTTTGAAGCATTGTTCCAAAGGCGCTAGTTAGAGTCGTTCGTAATGCAGCATCTTCTATCACTTCAGACATGCTGAAGGTATATTTCAGTAGGTCTAATGCAGCAATGACTTTAGAGTTTCCAAAGAAGCACTCATGACTATTCTCCATCATTCCAGGCATGTTGAAGTCTTTACTTCAAATGGTCTGAAGCCACAAGAACACACTTAACAGTTGAAAATTCAAACGCTCCCACGCATTTAATGCTGCCACCCACCACAACGAGAAGAATTTGAACTCTAATATAAAAAGAGTTAACAGGGACATTCCAATAGTTAGAAAAGCGATCAAAGTGCATTTACTAAGAGTTAAAGTTTTCTTCTAACATCTTTCAACTCCACTGTGCTACATTCCAAATTGTATTCAAAGCACATTCTTCTGTAATATTCTCTTGAGTTTGAAATACCTATGCTTTACTATATTATATTTATTACTTTTGTATTTAATATTTGTACACTCAGCCTAAGTAAGAGGCACATACCTGTATAAGTTTTTCTTTTTGTTATTTGTTATAACAAGCAAGGGGCTTGCTGATTGAAGCATTGATTACAACAAGTAGAGAGACTTGCTGCATGATTGTAAAAGTTTATTGGTGACATTTGAAAATTGATATTTGTAAGAGTT
This sequence comes from Pouteria campechiana, assembly GCA_036873735.1. Lineage (NCBI taxonomy): Eukaryota > Viridiplantae > Streptophyta > Magnoliopsida > Ericales > Sapotaceae > Pouteria > Pouteria campechiana. Next base: position 6,263 of record JAYJMB010003189.1, read on the forward strand.
TTTAGTGAGCTCTGAAAAACCAACAAGTGTTAGTGGAAACTGAGTGCAGGAAAGAGACTAACTTAAAGAGTTGAGTAGATACCAAGTTGGACTGAACCAATATAAAAATACCATTGTCTGTGTGTTATGTGATTTGTTTTCCATTCTTTTTAGTATAGTAATTTTATTTGGTCATAATTTTTAAAAGTTTAGTTTACCCCCCTCTTGAGCTACCATCTGAATGGAACCAATAATTGGTATCAGAGTCAACTTCACCTATTATCCATTTAATACCAGGATACATAGCTCGTGAAGAGATCCCAATAGCTAATAATTTCCACTACACCTTTGTTGAGGGATGATCCACTTCCAACCCCCCATTGTTTTATGGTACTAATTATGGGTACTAGAAGATTAGGATGCAAAATTTCATGATTGCCATTGATTACAAGTTATGGCTCATTATCAAAGAAGGGAAGGCTATCCTCAACTCCAAGGATAAATATATTATTGAGGACATAACTATAGTAGAACATGACGTTAAGGCAAAAAATTGCCTCTACTGCCCCCTTTACCCATTAGAATTTGAGAAAATTTCTTCATGTGACTCTGCTAAAGAGATTTGAGATAAACTACAAGTCGTACATGAGGGTACTAACTAGGTCAAGGAGACCAAAATTAACCTTCTAGTGCAGGAGTATGAATCTTTCCACATGCAAGACATAGAGACTATATCTAATATGTTTGGGAGATTTTAGAAGATAACCAATGGGCTAAAGAATCTTGGAGAGAAGTATGAAGAGCCAAAGTTGGTGAGTGAAGAAAATATTGAGATTACTTCCTAGGCAATGAATGCCTAAAGTGATAGCCATCAAGGAAGCCAAAAACCTAGAAAAAATGACTGTTGAAGAACTCATGGGTTCCCTCATGACCCATGAAGTGCTAATGAAACAAAAAGCTCCAGAAGAATCCAAAGGAAAGAAAGTCATTGGACTAAGAGCAAAATCAAACAGTGATTCTCGAAGTGAAGCATCAACATGTGGATCTTGACATGGCCATGATAAGGAGAAGATTTGAGGCCATGCTTAAAAAGAAAGCTGGAAACAACTCCAAAAATTTCAGAAACAAGGATAAGAGGAAAGAAATTCCCACATGCTATAATTATGGAAAACTTGGGCATATAAGGTTTGATTGCCCAAAACCCGACAGAAGGGAAGAAGATCAAAAGTAGAAATATAACTCTTATGTTGATAAGAAGAATAACAACAATAATAAAAATAGTAGCAGCAAAAAGTTTGAGAAGAAGAAGAAAGCTTATGCTACATGGGAGGTGCTAGAAAGCATACTACATGAAAATGCAAGTGAGGTAGAGGAAGAATGCAAAGCAAAATTTAGTAAACTATCGCTAAGGAGAGGAGACCAAGAAGATTACCACACTAGAATTAGCTTCATGGCCATCCATGAAGATGAAGCAATTTCTAAACCTGAATCTTCTAATTTTTGAGAAGCATTAAAAAGTTTATATGTTGATTTCAAGGCTTTGAAATTCAAACATGAGGAGATCAAAAAGGAGCTGTTTAGAATGACCAATGAATGCTCCAAACTAAAAGAGAAAAATATTAAGCTTAAGAGGAAATAATGTACCATCAGTGAGCTTGAGAAGGTCAAGGCAGAGAATAATGCTCTTAGATAAACCTTGATCTCTACCTTATTAAAAATGAAAACTCAAAGTAAATGTGGATAATAGCAACAAACAAAACAGAAATACAATTTTGGAAGAAAACAGAAGCCTAAACAGAACCTGATTTGAGTTCCTAAAGCTGTAGCAAATGCAGTAACTATTACTTAGTCTTCTAACACTAGATTAGTGACACTTAGGGAACAATGGGTACCAAAATTTATTGCCACTAACCCCCCTAGATCCATTCTCAAATGGGTACCAAAGATTAAAAATTAACCTTGTTATTGCCAGTGTCTCTGAGAGCTACAAGAAGCTGCATGTGGTATATTGATAAAGTTTCTCAAGACACATGATAAAGGAATAGGAGCTATTCACTTAGTTGAAAGAGAAAAATGGTGGAATAGTAATCTTCAGAGATAATGGAAAAGTTAGAGTAGTTGAGATTAGTAAGGTTGGCCAACCACACTCAACTATTATTTTTGATGCTTTACTTGTAGAGAGAACAAAGCATAACCTTCTAAGTGTTAGTTAGTTTTGTGATAGTAACTATAAGGTTATGTTGGAATCTCATATCTATTTTGTGATAGATTAGTCTAACTTAGTTGTAGTCTTAGGTAGAAGGCATGGAAATGTGTATGTTGTAGATCTTCATGATATCCAAGTCTAGTATCTTGTTAGTAATGATGAGTCTTTATTGTGGCATAGAAGATTAGGACATGCCAACAAAGACATGATTGAAAGGCTATATTGTAAAGGCCTTGTTGTTGGCCTACTTGAACTGAAATTTGATAAAGGACAATTGTGTAATGCTTACGTGAAAGGAAAGTAAGCAAAAGAGTTTTTCAAATCAAACAAAGAAGAATACATAACTGAATCTCTTCAATTGCTACACATGAATTTAGTGGGATCAACAAGAACTAGGAGACTTGGAGGTAAACATTATGCATATGTCATCATAGATGACTATAGTAGATATACTTGGATAATGTTTCTTGCATTCAAAGATGAGACTTTTTCACTCTTTGAGATCTTTTCTAAGCGTTTGCAGAATGACCAAAGCTCTTATATTGTTATCATAAGGAGTGATCATGGTTGAGAGTATGAAAATCATAAGTTCACAGCTTACTATAAAAACAATGCAAACTTTCTCTACACCAAAAGCACCCCAACAAAATGGAGTGGTTGAGAGCAATAACAAATCCTTGCAAAAGATGACAAGGACTATGTTGAGTGAGTACAATCTGCCATAATACTTTTAGGCTGAAGCTATGAATACCACTTGCTATGTTATCAATAGAATTCATATTAGGCCATTGCTCAACAAGACTCCATTCAAATTATATTATGGCAAGAAGCCTAAAATATCATATTTCCACACATTTAACTTTAAATGTTTCATTCTTAAAAATGGTAAAGGAAACCATGAAAAATTTGATAACAGATCTGATGAAAGGATATTCTTAGTTATTCCATTGTTAGTAAGGTATTTAGAGTCTACAACCTCAGTAGTAGATCTGTTGAAGAGTTTATTCATGTCAGATTTGATGAAACTACTAATTATTCAAAAATAATAAGTAATTTTGATGATGAAACAGATAAGACTCATAGTAAATGTAGAGAAGCTGAACTTGCAAAACCACAAGAAGTAAACTCTGCAAATAGAAATAGCAACGGATGAAACTGGACTATCCACAACAGAGGTAAATGAAGAGGATAACTTTCCTTTTCCTAAAATTAGAGGTTCATGCATGCTCATCCAGAAAATCAAATAATTGGTGATGTGTACAATGGAGTTAGGACTAGATCATCTTATCACCAAGTATGTGGTAATTTTGCCTTTATTTTTCAACTAGTGCTAACTTGCATAGAACAAGCATTGGTAGATAAGAACTAGATTTTGGCTATATAAGAAGAATTGGATTAGTTTAAGAGAAATGATGTATGAACCTTAGTTCTAAGACTAGACCATCAAACTATTATAAGAACCAAATGGGTCTTTAGGAACAAACTTGATGAATCTGGATTAGTAATGAGAAACAAGGCAAGATTAGTTGCAAAAGAGTATTATAAAAAAGAATGGATAAATTTTGAGGAGTCTTATACCCTTGTTGCTAGGATAGAAGCCATTAATTAGAATATTGTTAACTTTTATATCTTTCATAAACTTCTAGTTGGAATAACCTCCTAGTTTTGAAGACCCACATGATCCTAACCATGTCTTCAAATGCAAGAAGTCCCTTTATGGTTTGAAGTAAGCTCCTAGAGCTTGGCATGAGAGGCTAAGCAGATTTTTAATTTAGAAAGGATTCTCAAGGGATAAGGTAGACACCACAGTCTTCATTAAGCATGCTATGAATGATATTCTTATAGTTTAGATTTATATAGATGATATTGTATTTAGTGCTACTAATGAAAATTTGTGTCAAGAAGTTTCTAAGACAATGCAGGGAGAGTTCGACATTAGCTTAATAGGGGAGCTGAACTTCTTTTTAAGACTGAAAGTGAGCAAATGAAAGAAGGAATCTTAATCCACCAAGTTAAGTATATAAAGGAACTAATAAAGAAGTTCAACCTTGAAGATGAAAAAAGATTTGGAACTCCTATGAGTACTTCCATCAAAATGGATAAGGACAAGAAAGGTAAACCAGTTTGTCAAAAGTTATACAGAAGCATGATAGGATCTCTTTTATATTTGACTGCAAGTTATATTTGACTGCAAGTAAGCAAGATAACATGTTTATGTCAGGATTATTGAATATAATTTTGATGACTATAAAACTTGATCTATGCTTGCTTTATATACCCTTTAGTAAGTTATTATTAGTGCAAGCATAAATAATTTATTATGATCCATACTACATTTGTCTTTGCCTATAATGTGTTAAAGATAAAATGTGTGTGCCTCATGGAATTATTGTAAAAGAAAAAATGCGTGCTTAATGAACTTAGCTTCACAAATTTAGATTGCTTATCCATGTTCCATATCTTATAAAAATTATATGAGGATAAATAACATTTTCATACAATGATAGATATCAAGGTTAACAACATGGCAAGTACAAAAACTTCCAAGTGCAGGACCACAACCATCCACCCCAACCAACTACTATGCTTCAGAAGAATCAAATATGAAGACTAAATTTTTTGGAAGAAGTGGAAGAAGAAAACAGAGGTTTCAAGATGTGCTATAAGGAGTTTGCTTTGTTTGTAATATCCAGAGAGAAATCCTCATGGATAAATGTAAAGCAAAGACAAAGCCAAAGTCAAAAAGCTGAAACTTTGTCCAAGAATATAACTTTTAACAAGCAAGAATGACCAAGCCGAAGTTCATTCAAGAGTAAGTAGAAGAAGCAACCTCACCAAGAAATCAGAAAAATCTAAATGAAGAGGAGACTTTGTCTGATCATCATAAAACAAGAAGACTTAGTTTGAATCATTAAAAGCTTGGACAAATGAGCAAAACAAGAAGAAGCTTCATTTGAAAGACAAAAGTCAAATATGAACTTTGTCTAAAATTAATTACGAACAAATGTTGTGCAAAGAAGAATTCATCTGACTTTGTTCGAACGAGAGGAGGAGAAATAAAGACAAACTTCATTCGACTTTGTCTATGCCATTTGAGTTTGTCTGATACTAACTTCAAATAAATGCTAAAGAAGAAACCTTGACTAGAGGATATGAACTAGGGAGAGAATTCATCCACAATTAACTTTGGAAGAATGCATACAATTACAAGCCATGCCTTTGTCCGAAATCAAATGAGCAATTAATCCGAAGCACCAAAATAGTATCTATGTTCATGTTTTCGGTGAGCAGAATCATTCAATCACCATTTTAGGAAATGAACAATGTTGAACGGTGTTGCGGCAATTTTGAAACAAAACAAAACTAATGCATTCCAACGGGAAGAACTCACAACGGTCTTCTACATTCAAAGCTACCTAGCTACGTCCCATCCTGCATCCAATCAAACCCATTATTCTCCAATAGTAAGTTTTTGGAGAACTACTTAAGAAGATGCTTAGGGATGATTCAAAACAGAGAATAAGAGGTTGCTACATTCATATCGAAAATCTCCTTGAGCTTTAACCTTTTAATCCTCAAGCAACAAAAGGCCAAGAGCTTCAACTTTCAAATATCTATTCAAGTGCTTCAGCTTTCTATATCTTCAAGGCCTTTTTCTTCATTACATTAAAGGGAAGATCTTTTACAATATAAGGAGCTATTATAAGATCAAGTCTTCTCCAGTGCATCAATGAAATGCTATATAAAAGTTTATAAGTTTATTAGTTAGTTTGAAAATCAAAGCGTTAGTGTTGAGCTCTAGAAAATTATCATTGTATAAGTTTTCTAGTTAGCTTGGAAACCAGTAAGTTTCCAGTCAGATCCTAAAAAATCATGTCTTACTGATGTCAAAAGGATCATTACATACCTCCTCCAAACCTTAGTTTATGGTATCTAAATGCTTCAGATTTTGAGTTAGTAAGGTACTCTGATGCTAATTTTGCTAAATATAAGGTAGATAGGAAGAGTATCTCAAGGATTTATTAGTTTCTTGAAAGCATAATCATCTCATGATTTTTTAGGAAACAGACATCTGTTGCATTATCAATTGCTGAAGCTAAATATATAACAACAGACAGTTATTATACATAAATTCTCTAGATGAAATAATATTTGGGTGATTATGGTCTGAAAATTGTTAATATACCCATCATTTATGACAATACTAGTGCTATAAATCTGACCAAGAATCCAGTTTTGTATTCTAGATCTACGCATATAGAAGTCAGGCACTATTTTATTTGAGATCATGTTTAGAATCGTAATGTCTGCTTAGAATATGTACAAACTAAAATTCAACTAGCAAATGTTTTCACTAAGCCACTCCTAGAGGATAGATTATGTAGAATTAGATGGGAGCTTGGCGTGATAGATCCACATGCATGATATGCTGATTGCATGATCATCCTATTATGCTTATGTTTAAATGATTTGAATGCTTACTGCTACTTTCTTTATGCTTTATGATTCACATACCTTATTCTACCATTGTCTTCTAATAGAAGGTAGTTTAAAGGACTATTAAAACTGTTAAAATTGGGCTAAATGGAATGAAAATGATCATTAAGATCATTATAGTCTCAAGGCATAAGTCATGTCTATTTGGGAAACTTTATAGTTTAAGGACGAGAATAGGTATTCCATTCCTATTTAAACCTTCTATAATCATTATTATGGTTTTATTTCATATTCTAGACAATAGTTTAAACTCTAATACGCATTAAGGCTGAATGAATTATAGGAAAACTCTTCCATATAATACCTAAGTTACCATCCCTCTTAATCTAAAAACCTTTTTGATAATGACAAAATCGGGGAGAGATTATGAGAGAAGAAAGAAAGAGTGCAAGAGGGGGAGATAATGGAATTAATTATAAAAAGGGGAGAGATAATCAGATAATGGAGAATAAAAAATTATAAAACCAGAACTAGTGCAGAATTTCATTCTCAGTTAGCTAAGTAGATGCACTTGTTCATGGGGAGCTAATATGCATGGGAAGCTATCTAGTTTAAGTAGAATTTTCATTTCCTTAGTTCCTTATTTATGCTTCCAAAATTGTAGCCACTCAAATATTTTGTTATCATCAAAAAGAAGAGAATGTTGATCCAAATCCTCCTTTGCTTTGACTTGATTTTGATGATGAATGTGATTAACCAACTGAGTTTTAATGATGAACAAAAATATATGAGTAAAGTGTTAAGCTACTAACAGTTACTTTCCCCAATGTATAGCGATTAATGTATAAATTAGATTAAGGGAAGTAACTTCAGACATGTGCATAGTGTATTCAAGCTCATATGAGAGACAAGAACCACAAATCAGTTAACAAGGAAGAAAATCATGTAAATGGTCAAGGAAGAATGACAATGAACTTAGAAGAGGATTTATGATATAGTGGAACATGTCTGAAATCATGAGGAACAGACTCAGAATTTGAAGTTTGAAGAATAAAGGCTATAGTCACAAGAACCAAGTCCAAAATGACTTTGAAAGTGTTTCTGACATTACACTTAAGCTTCCAAGGCCAAACTATAGTTGAAGAATATGTTTGTCATCAAACATGAGCTTCAGAGCAACTTCAGAAGTGCTTTAAATGTGCTAAAGTATGTTATTGAAGTAAGTCATGCTAAAGTATGTAGCTGAAGTAAGACATGCTAAAGTACACTGATGAAGTAAACAAAGTCAGATGCCAAGGCTCAGACATAAAAACTGCTTCAGACATTTGAAAGGACAACTTCAGAAGTGTTGAAGCATGAAACCTTAGTGTTGAAGTGTTAACGTGTTTATCAAGGACAAGAAAATGAGGAAAAAATAAATAAATGGAATGACGTGACCGGAATTGGTCACCTTTGGAATGAACCAAATAACTTCCATTATTATTGATTT
>JAYJMB010003190.1:0-14372 GCA_036873735.1 Pouteria campechiana
GTGGAAAAATCATGGTATAATCATGTGGATTTATGGTGTAAAGTAGAGTAACGACCCCAGGAGGGCGGGGCGTTACAACTCTTCATGCAATTTTACATTATTCTCCTTACTATTTTGCATTTAACCATCGAATGATTAATGCCCCAATGGTAATGATAGTATAGGGATGATTCACCTTATCTGCTTCAACTGGGAATAGAGGTTTTGGTAGCTTTATATTCCTTGATTGAGTCAGCCCTAATAAAATTGGTACCACTTCCTTATCAAAGTTCTAGTATTTTGGCTCTGGGATCACCCTTTTCTTTGACTGTCTGTCATTACCACCAATTTTAGTCTCAGTTGTGTTGACAGAAGTGTTCCATTTGCTTCTTTCTGATTCTTTCTTCTTGGGCCGAAAAGTAATTTCGTTTTGCTTATCATCTTAGACTTTGGTCTTTCTAGAGAGGGAAAAGAGATGTTTCTTTTGACTTGCCTCATTGGCCAACGCCCGAAAGGTGGTGATTTGCTCATTCACTAGGATTGCGAGGTCGACCTTGATGCCATTGCGACATAGGTAAAGTCTTTGCTCTTCTGTTAAGGTTACCTCACATTTTCTGACTTCCTTTTGCTAGTGAGAGATGAACTCCTCCATGAGTTCATCATCTCTTTGCCTCTTGAGGGAGAGTTGGCTAATGTGATATCTTTTTTAGTCATAAAGAATCTTTCAAGAAATAGGTTCTGCATGTTGTTCCAAGTCTTGACTGATCCTGTCAGAAGCGTCAGGTACCACTAGAATGCTAGTCCCTTAAGTGATAGCCAAATAATCTCAAGCAGAGATTATGATAGACCTCGTAGTTTCCCATCATGAGATTAAAGAGGGTGAGATGATGCTAGGGATCATAAGTTCTATCAAGCATATGGAAGTCTATCATCTGGAAGCTTGGTGGGAATAACTCATTCTCAATATTCAGCAGATATGGTCGATGATATATGTTTGGCAGTTGAGGATGCAAGTTTATCTGCCATTGATCCATCCAATCATTCATCATTTCGCTAAAGTGCACCATGGGATCTGGGTTCATTTGGTATGGTTGTGTATGCACATTTGCACCGAACGGTTATCGTGGAACGTGCACACTAAATGGCTATGCATGCATATTGATATTGGGCAGTTGTAGAGGTGAAGCAATTATAGAAGTGAAGGGTGAGCCATCCTCTCCTATGGGATTTCCTCTTTGTGGGTTAAAGATGAACGGTCCCAGCGGCGTAACCATTCGTATGGCTGGAAGGTTGGGAGGGTGTGCAGCATTAGATGGTTGGCCAGGATTGGAGGTTTTGCCAACATTCTATTATGCACATATCTCTCTTAACCATTGATTTTCAGCCTCGTGTAATTCCAATGATCTCTTTATTTCTTCCACGAAAGTGGAAGCTACATTTCCCTAGGCCATTTAGGATGTGACTATTGAGACAAATTAATGTTTGTACATCAATTGGTGAGGAGATGTAGATACCTAATCTTCTCTCCTGATATCCTTTGACAAAGAATGAAATATCGGGGGAGGCACCATGGATCTAGCCATTGACCTCGTGATGATTGTCTAACGAGGTGGGCTAGGTGGTGTCGATTATAGGTCCTCGTCAATCAAAGTGGTGCATACACTAACAGGCTGCATCTTGCTTTATTTCTAGTTTTTTTTCTTTGGGCTACCAGAATCAGCCATTCTTTCTCTCCTCCGAAAGGTGCCTATCCTGTCGATCTCTCTTCTTTGGGAACAAGAGAGATTGGCTAAAACAATGAATATATTGCTTTTCTAGTATTTATCTTGGGGTGGAGATGGTCTTCTTACTATTGCAGTATGCTTCTCAGATGGTAGCTTCCATCCTTTCTTCTTCTCTTGAATGGTCAACTTGTGGGTTAACTTCCTCTTGGACTTCCCTTACTTCATTGTCCTCTTTCCAGTTCCCTTGGAAGGCAAAGCATACTTTTTGGGAGCTTTGCTTAATACATGCCTTCCAGACTAGTCAGCCAACTTAGGATCAAAGAGAGCTCCTGTTTGCCTCCCCTTCATTGGTTTGGGGAGGTTGAGAGTTGTAACCTTGTCTCTCTTCTAGACAAGAGAAAAGGTCCATGTACTTCTGTTCTTAGACGAGTCTGAATTAGTGTCGAAGATAGGCTCGTCCCCAACGATTCTAGGAGCATGAGGAGAAACAAATTTTCTCCTCTGGCTCCTATTTTTCTTTATCTTCATCTTCTCAACCTCATTATTGCTAGAGAATAGTGGAAGCATCCTTGGATGAGGAAGGAATCAAGACAACTGACTCTCTTTTATAGATAATTGGTGCTAGGCTAGTTGGCACTATGATAAAGGAGTGAGGGACACTCCTATCAAAGTTTTTTGGGGAGTTGATGGAGAAGCCGTCACCCGGCAGAAAGGCAAATGCAAGTGATCTAGCCATTGAAAGTGACTTTTGAAAAAGAGGGAGTGAATGCAAAAACGATCGAAGATCTGCCAAGAACAAAAGAAGAACTTAGTCAGTTTTATGAAAAAGAAGGTCTTAAAGATGCATTAGCATTACTTTTCCTTAAAGATGAAGAGTCGAATGTTTCACATCAGGTTCACCATTTTTGTAACAAATATTAGGAGATTTATCATTTTTGGAATGAATCAAACAATTTTTATTTTTATTAATTGTCCTCAATTGATTACACTTGCTGTGTACATTAGAAAAATTGTATGTTAACATCCTAGACCATAGATGGTCCTAATTACATCTCCGCAATTAGAGAAAATCCTTGATTAAAAGAAAAAGTGCAATGCATCTTAGAAATCCAAAAATAAAACACACTCTCTCTCAAAATGAATGTGTACTATCTTTGGGATCACTAAGCACATTACGATGACTTGATATTTAGGAGATCACCTCAAGTCAATAGGCTAATAGGATGACACGACTCTAGACTGGGTTGCTAGACACTACGTCAACCTAATGAATGAGTGTTTTGATCTAATTGGTTTGTCTCGGGTGGAATCAAGACCGGGTGCTTTATACTATTTAGACTATAAAAAATCATAGATACAGTAGGTTGCATATGACCCAATTGGTATATCCCGGAAGGACTCATGACCAGATGATCTCTATTATGTTTAGACCTAAAAGAGACCAGAAGAAAATAGATGACCTAGGTTTGGTTCAACTTTTTCTCATTGCCCATGAGAAGCTTAAGAAGAGTGGGTTAGGTTAACTAGGTTTTGGTTAGCTTTCTCTCATTGCCCATGAGAAGCTTAAGAAGAGTAGGCCAAGTTAACTAGGTTTTGGTTAGCTTTCTCTCATTGCCCATGAGAAGCTTAGGAAGAGTGGGCTAGGTTAACTAGGTTTAGCTTGGCTCTCTCAATTACCCATGAGAAGCTTAGAAAGAGTGGGCTAGGTTGACTGGATTTGATTGTTTTGATGAATGATATTTGCTAAGGTTTGACTCAGTGTGTCACAACTCAGTGACTTAGTGAGTCACGACTCAGTGACTCGGTCATAGACTTAGGTTTGGGATGATTTGGTGAGTGTTGTTTGCTAAGGTTTGACTTGGTGACCTAATACTAAACTCAGGCTTTTGAATGAATTGGGAAGTGGTGTTTACTAAGGTTGACTCGATGAGTCATGACTCAATGAGTCGTGACTCAGTCCTAGACTTAGGCTTTTAAATGAGTTGATGAGTGGTATTTTCCAATATTCTATGGAAAACAGAAAGTGGGTGATCTCTGCCATTTATACTGTGAGAGATCAAAGATCTAGGTTGTATGAATTAAGCCTAATTATATTTTGAGTTAATTAAGCCTAATCATGGTTAGTACTAATAACAGTAATTAGTGCTAAATGATAGTTCTTAATTGATTTAAGACAATGTCATTAGTTCCATAATTTATGGGGCAGTTACTCGGTTTGATCATGTTTGAAGAGGGTTTAAAGTGTTTAATCCGACATTATCTTGTTGTTCATTAATCATATGGGACCCACCATTACCATAGCATAGGTGGGACCTATGTGTGTACCTTGGCGGGGTCATGGCAAAATGCCCTTAGGCACTAGAGAAATTACCACTGGCCAAAGGCCACTGGTGTCAAGTGAGGTACCTACCTCTTGAAGGCCCCTCCAAGCTCCTTAAGAAGAAAATTCTCTCTCTCCTCTTTAGACATGAGGAGGGGTATTTATAGGCTTAAGGTCCAGCTTCACCTCTAGGGGCACATCAAGAATATCATCTTCGATATTGGGGCATTCATTGGAGGCATTTTGGGAATTCCTTGAGAATGGGTTCAACTTCATCATTTGGGCAGTTGGGAATTCCTTGAAAATAGGCTCAGCTTCAACATTTGGGCAGTTTAGGAATTCCTTGAAAATGGGCTCAGCTTCACCATTGGGGCATTTTTGAAATTTCTTGGAAATGAGCCCAGCTTCAACACCGGGGGCATTTTAAGCATGATTTCCATGTAAGGACAAAAGATAAATATTTATTTCCCAAAATGCATCGATTGAAGTGGTTTTTCATATCATTAAATTTAATTAATTGCGTGCATGTCTAAGTAGATACCATGCAATTAATTTAGATAATGTATTTGCACTTCTGGATGCATGAATAGCGCCTCATGCCTGTGTGGGTAATAGCAGTCCTCTTTGGATAACCGCGTAGATGGAAGGCCTTCCCTATTGTGCAGGTTGAGTATTGTGTTAAGGTAGCATACCGCGCAACTTAGCAATTTTGTGACCGCACTGCCTAACAATTTTCCAACTTCTCCAGAAGGAAAAATTCATCTACGCTCATTCCAACTATGCAACGTTCAATAGCTTACCAAATGATGTGAGACAGGCGGACTTTGACGTATTTTGGTTGCATAGCAAGGCAAGCACATGATGGCTTGTGCGTGTGTCCGGACTCCAAAGATCTGAGGCTGTTTAATCCCCACAAGCAACCAATGCTCAACTGCGTGGAACCTGAAGTTGTCCCAACTGTGTCACTCCGAAGTGAATAGGTTTCATCTTGCATAGGCAGATTTCACATACCTCTGGCCTTAATTGTGCAACTTGAATGATGTTGTCTTGCCCACATCATCTTAACCATGCAATTGGTAAACAGCGTAAATGCTAAGAATGCTTGAAGGCTGCTTTTTGGCCACATCCTCCAAACCAAGCAGGTGGTAAACAGCGTGGGTGTGGAGAATGGGTTACTTGTGCAGGTAATGTCAATGCTCCATAGGCAACTCCCTCTAAATTATAGGCAGGTGACACTACTTGGCAAAGTGTTTCCTGCTTGCATAGTTTGGGAATTGTTTCGGCTGCGCGGACAATAACCATATTCGACAGTCAATGGGCGCAGGTGTCTTACTTGTGTTAGTATTATGTGTATGATTTTAATTACAACAAAACTTATTTTAGACTTGATATATGATAATGATGTTTTTAGCTTAAAATGTAGTCAAGAATGTATTTTAGACTTGATATATGCTAATGATGTTGTTAGTTTATGGAGCTTGAAATGTAGTCGAGTATGCTTGGAGAGTATGTATTTTAATTGAGTAATCATTCTGCAAGCATATTTATAAGTTATCAGAAAATGAAGAAAATCACTATGATCCATATTGTAATTAACTTTTCTTATCATATTGTGCTACATTGGATCATATTTATAATTTTTAAGATAAAATTATGTGCTTCAGAGAGATATCATTTCTATATTCTAAAGATTGTAAGCTTGAAAGAGTTTGTCTAAATACAAAAACATGATTCAAATTTTATATCCACCTAAACTTATGCAAATTATATATGGACAAATGTATTTCAATTTTTAATAAAAAAATGTCAAAGTTTCAAAAAGTGGCAAAATGCAAAACTTCAAGTGGAGGATGGTAGTCACTTGGCCCAGCTGCCTGCCATACCACCTGCCAAGCGTAGCCGCCTCCCATACTACCTACCAATGGATAGATGAATGACTTAAGACCAAAACCTAGAAAGCAAAACACCTGTCACATCCTCAACCGCTTGTGCTTACCACCTAGGAGCATAGCTGGTATGGCAGCCACCTGCAAGGAGGCAACAGGGTGCACTTGGAAGAAAAGCCAGAAATCGACTGCAGCCGCATGGCCCCAACATCCTGTCATATCACTTGGCACACAGCCGCTTGGCCCAGACACTTACCATACCACCTGTCAACCCCCAACGGTTAGAAATTTGAATGTTGCTCAATCAAATCAACTCCAATGGCCATGATTTTGAAAGATCTATTTAAGGGGAAATGAGGGACATTTTTGAGAAGTTGTTGCATTCATTTTGAAGATCTTTTTGAGCTTTGATCTTTTCATTCTCAAGCAATAAAAGGCCAAGAGCTTAAACCTTCTTCGAACTCACACAAGAGCTTTCAACTTCACAATATTCATTCAAGGTCTTCTTCTATAACACAAAGGGAAGATTCTCAACACCGAAAAGAGCTACTCAAATCACTTCTTCCCTAACGCTCAACAAGAAGCACGTTCAAAGTGTAATTTTCTCTTTCTTTCATTTGTGTGTTCCTTGAGTTGGTAGAGACCAACCAAGAAGAGCAAGTCAATTGTTGGAGGGATTATTCTCATAATTGATTGCTAAATTTATGCCCCCTTAAGAAGAGTGCGAGGAGCACTTGTTTATGCCCCCTTACTGGAATCAAGAAGAGCAAGTCGATTATTCAAGAGATTATTCTCATAATTGATTGTTAAGTTTAGGCCCCCTAGAGCTGGAATCTAGAAGAGTGCGAGGAGCACTTGTGTAATTCCATTATAGAGAGATAGTAGAACCCAAGGCATGGAGAGAAGTGTTCTTGGAAGAGTGGAGTAGGGAAGGTTGTCCAAACCATTATAAAAAATATTGTGTGTTATTTATGTGTGATTGATTTACTTTGTTGCATTTAACTATTTTATTGGTTATTTTATTACAACTTGCACACAAGCACAAAAAGGAGAGAAAGTAATCAAAGAGGGGTTAAGCAAGAAATTTTTATAAACTCAATTCACCCCTCCCCTCTTGGGTTAAGCCAAGCTTATGGGACCCAACAAGTGGTGTTAGAGCAGGCTACATAATTAATTGTAGCGATCCCATGGCTAACCCATTATGTTTATCCTCTATGTTTGGAGAAAGATATTCCACCACCCAATTCCACACTATGATGGATCAAACTATATACATTGGAGGAGAAGGTTGGAAATATATCTTATGGCCAATGATCTTAACCTTTGGAAAATTATTTTTATTAGCATAAGTGAGGATGAAGAGAGTGCAAGGCAAGAAATCAAGGCTAAAAATGCCTTATTACATGCTCTTTGCCCCACCATCTTTAAACATGTCTTAGCTTGTAAAACTGCAAAGGAAATCTTGGACAAGTTAATGGCAATTTCTGACGGGTAAGTTGATGTGCACTCAAATGATACTAATGCTACTATTGAGATTGAATTAAGTGCAGAAAATAAAGAAAAGGAGGAGCAACTTCCTAAAGAAGAAGAAAAGAAAGATGATCAATCTGTGGGAATACACATGTAAACTAATGAACCACCACAGATTGAGGGGGAGGAATCTCAAGAAGAAATTGATATTCAAGAACAAGATTTGGCAATCAATGATGCAGAAATTGAAGAAGAAAAGAATGAAGAAAGCCAAACCTATGAGGAATAACTTGCTATTGAAAGCAAAAATTTAGAGCAAGTCAAAGATGAGGATGAGGAATGTATAAAAAAGGACAATGCAAAAGAATCATCCTAGGTTGAGGGGGAGCAACCCAAAGAAGAAGCAACTGCAAATCCTCAAATTCACATTGAAGAGGCCAAATTATGTGAAGATTTCTCTTAAGGTAAAGGGGAGCAGCCTGAAGAGGAAGTAAATAAGAAAGTAAAGAAAAACGAAAGAAAAAGGAGACTAACAATAAGGAAGACAAAGAAGAAGAAGAAGTGTTCTTCCTTCAAAGCTACAAGTGATCCTTTTTCATCAAGAAGGTATGAAATGAAGAAAGAAGAAAAGAGAAAGAAAAGAAATACTAGACCATTAATAAGGAAGAAATAGAAGAAGAAGAAATGTTCTTCCTTCAAAATGATAAATGAGTACCTCTCATCAAAACGTTGCAAACTAAAGAAAGAAGATGAAGAAAGAAAGATTTATAAAGCCTCTCCAAAAGACAAATGGTTTCTTGACAATGGATGAATAAGAATACATTTAAGGAAGTCAGAAGCCAAGGAAGCAAGGTAAGTGTAGGTATGTTATTCAAACTTACATCTCTTTATATTTTGTTATAATCTACATTTACATTCTTACTTGTTTGCCTCTAATACTGATTTATTCATACATAAATAGGATTTTAAAAATTAGAATAAAACAAAATAAATTAAATTTATTTTATAGCTCTAGAAACCATTAGGAATGAGGAAACAATGCATATTTAGATGTTCAATATGATTTGAGGATAAGTATACCAAAGAGATAAATAATTCATTTAAAATTTTAAAATTCTAGGCAACCTCAAGATAATGATTAATTGAAAATTCATATTACTGATGATAATTAGTTGATCTAGCATATGGACACTTGAAGCTCAAAATCAATATTTATCTTCATGATGTAATTCATAATTATGCTAGTTCAAAGAATCTAATGTGGTTATGATTAAAGCAAAATGTTTATCTTAGCTAATAAGTCATCTAAAAAATAAACTTTAATGTAATGGCATGCCCCTCATTATCATCACTGCATACTATCTTTAGTAAAAATAAATAAATTGCACTGACTACATTATTGTATAAAGATCACATTTTTTTGATTCTGCTAAGAAAGAAAAAGTGCAAGAATTTTCTAAGTGTATGCAGGAATAGCTTGAAATGAGGGCATAGAAGAAGAAGAAGAACAATAAGAAATCAAGATAATCTTCTCAGTCAACAAATTCAAGCTGAAGAAAGGAAATCAAGTTCTAAAATAAAAAATCAAGACTGGCGTCATCATCTATGCGCTACAATTCATAAATTAAGCAATAGGGTGACAAAGGAGATAAGTATGCCAAACTTGACATGTTTGATTGACAAGTACATAGAATATATGCATTTCACTATTATATATTTCTTTTTAATGTTCTTGAAATGTACTTTAAACTGCTTGAACTTGAATTGAAATGATATCATCGATTTGAGCTAAATTATTCTGAAATTCTAAATTAATGCATAAAATGATTAATCCTTAAATGTCATTACAGTCCCAAGGCATAAGTCAAGCCTATTTAGGAAATCTCACGGTTTAAGGTCTCGAATAAGTATTCCATACTTAGCCATTCCTTTTGTAATCATCACTAAGGCTTGAACTCTTGAGATTAAAACAATATAGAAAAATAACTTAAATTGATAAATGCTTGAAAGTTATGCTCATATCCTGAATTATTCCATCCAATGCGGTATTCTTATTATTCATGACTATGATGTATGAAAAATATTTGAGTTTGCTTAAATTGAAATCATATAATGAGAAAATTTAAATAATGTGTTTGATGACTTGAAATATTAAGTACCATAATATGAAATGATATGTTTGTGATAATGGATGCTTGAAATGATTAAAATTGTACCAAGTTAAAAACCCAAAATATTAGTTGCAACAAAAGTGAGCAATCATTTTCTAGGGCTACTTAGATTATGGCATGATTGATCCATTTATAGAATAGTTAAAATTCTCATGGGATACAATGCAAGTTACATCCTTATATATATGCTTAGTATCATGTGAACTAATTAGTAAAATGAATAACTTTGAGGAATATCATTCAAAGAGTAATTATGCAGATATCATTTTGTTTTTCATCAAAAAGAAAAGGATTGCAGATTGATTAATCATGAAGATTTAGGTACTGCATCTTAGAAATCAAAAGGGAGAAAAATCTATTCTAAAGCAAAACAACAAACCAAGTCTAAAAGTTGAAGAGAAACATGAAAATGCTTAATTCTAATGTAAATTATCAGATTTGAGAAACTTATAATGCATACAAGAAAGAGAGCTAGGAAATCAATGCAAAATATGTATGACTAATATATATTATGCTACCTTGCATTAATAAATTCTTTGGAGATCAAATCCTATGTTGTATACTAATATATAATTCTTGGATGATTTGTTCAATTGATGAGATGTATGAATTATGGTATGGATAGGTTTGCGTACAAGGACACACAAAAGGCTTATGAATTTCAAAGATAGCTAAATAAGTGTGGTAAAAGTGAGTGTGACAAGTAATATCCATTGTATTAATGGCCATCAAGTTTAGATTGACCCACTATATTCAAGTTTCATAATGAGATGCCTTACAAGTAATAATAATGATGTTTCTTACAAATCTAATCTTAGATGAATCAAAGAAGTATCTTCATGAAGAACTGTTGGATCAAGCATTGAAATTTGAATGTTATTAGTGATCTAAAGCTTAGACTAGATGTAATTAGCTTCTCTGAATATATTTTTGAAAAATATTACTAAGTATGTGAATTCAAGAAAATGGAGAAAGTTTGAGAAATATTGCAATTCACATGTATATCATATGAGAAGAGTGCTATGCAAAGAGCAAAAGTGGTTTGATCTTGATAAAGCAACATAGTGAACTCCAGTTAGGTGATTGTAACAAGTACAAAAAGAGGAAAAAATAAAAAAAATGGAACAACATGATGATATTTATCATTTTTGGAATGAATCAAACAATTTTCATTTCTTTTTTGATTATCCTCAATTGATTACACTTGCTGTGTACATCAAAAAAATTGTATGTTCACATCCCACACCACAAGTGGTCCTAATTATATCTCCTTAATGGAGAAAACCATTGATTAAAAGGAAAAGTACAATACATCTTAGAAATCCAAAAATAAAATACACTCTCTCTCTCAAAATAGATGTGTGTTGTCTTTGGGATCACTGAGCACATTGCGATGACTTGATATTTAGAAGATTTCCTCAAGTCAATGGCAGATAGGATGACATGGTTCTAGACTGGGTTGCTAAACACTAGTTCAACCTAGAAAATGTGTGTTTTGATCCGATTGGTTTGTCCCTAGTGGAATTAAGACCAAGTAATTTTTGTTATTTAGACTGTAAGAAACCATAGAGATAGTAGGTGTTTTGTGATCCAATTGGCATATCCCAAAAGGACTTAAGACTGGGTGATCTCTATTGTGTTTAGACCTGAAAGAGATTAGAAGAAAATATGTGACCTATGTTTGGTTAAGATTTCTCTCATTGCTCATGAGAAGCTTAAGAAGAGTGGGCCAGGTTTACTAAATTTAGCTCGGCTCTCTCAATTGCCCATGAGAAGCTTAGGAAGAGTGGAATAGCTTAGCTCTCTCAATTGACCTATGACAAACTTAGGAAAAGTGGAACCAGGATGATTGGATTTGGCTTGGCTCTCTCAATTATCTATAAGAAGCTTAAGAAGAGTGGGAAAACTTAGCTCTCTTAATTGACCCATGAGAAACTTAGCAAAAGTGGGACTAGGATGACTGGAGTTGACTATTTTGATGAAGGTATATGGTAAGGTTTGACTCGGTGAGTCACGACTCAGTGAATAATGACTCAGTGACTCAGTGAGTCATGACTCAATGACTCAGTCCTAGACTTGGGCTTTGGGATAAGTTGATGAGTGGTATTTGCTAAGGTTTGACTTGGTGAGTCATGACTCAATGATCCAGTCCTAGACTTAGGCTTTGGGTAACTAAGTGAATGGTGTTTGCTAAGGTTTGACTCGGTGAGTCACGACTCAGTAACTCGGTGAGTCATGACTCAGTGATCCGGTCCTAGACTTAGGCTTTTGAATGAATTGGTAAGCATTGTTTGCTAAGGTTTGACTCGGTGACCTAGTCCTAGACTTAGGCTTTTGAATGAGTTGGTGAGTGGTGTTTTTTTAATATCCCGTGGAAAACTAGAAGCGGGCGATCTCTACTATTTATACTGTAAGAGCTCAAAGATCCAGGTTGCATGAATTAATCCTAATTAGACTTTGAGTTAATTAAGCCTAATCACGATTAGCACTAATGATAGTAATTAGTGGTGAATGATAGTTCTTAATTAATTTAAGATATTGTTATTAGTTTCCTAATTTATGGGGCAGTTACATGGTTTAATAAGGGTTTAAATTAATAAGGGTTTAAACAGGTTTTAATGTATTTTAAAATGTTTAATCCAGCATTATCCTGTTGTTCATTAGCCATATGGGATCCACCATTACCACAGCATGGGTGGGACCCATGTGTGTACCATGGTAGGGCCATGACAGAGTGCTCTCAAGGACTAGAGAAATTATCAGTGGCCTTTGGCCACTGATGAGGCACCTGCCTCTTAAAGATTCCTTAATCGCCTCCTCCAAAATCTCTAAAAAATCCTCCAAAAATTTCCCCTTCTTAAAAAGAGGGAGGGGTATTTATAGGCTTAAGGTCCTCTAGGGGTAGTTTAGGAATTTTAATTTCAACATGGGGGCATTCTTGGGATGCCAGCTTCACCATTGGGGGCGTTTTTGAAAGCTCTTGGAAATTTGCTCAGCTTCACCATTTGGGCAGTTTGGGAATTCTAGAAAAATGGGCTCAACTTCACTATTTGGGAATTCTAGTTTCTTCATTGGGGCATTTTGGGCATGTCAGCTCACCAGTGGGAGCATTTTGAGATCTTCCCAAACCTAATTAATTGCATGCATGTCTAAGTAGATACCATGCAATCAAATTAGAAAATACATGTTTGATATACACATGATCTCTTAAATGCCACAAATGCAACACTTCATTGATGTCTTGGCCTCCAAAGTCCAACTGTTATGGACGTGTATTACATCATTTTGACTTTCTTCTAATCAAATGTTATTGCCTCGAAAAGTGCAATTGATGTGGACGACACTGATTTGCTTAATATTATTGGATTGTCCTTTCACCGAGGTAGACAACGGCACATATCTTCCTCAACTAAGGTGTACCTTAATGGCCTGAACCATTTCTAATGCAAGGTTAAAAATCATCCTATTTGTGTGGATGAAAATTTCCAGGCATGTTATCCGCTCACATCTTCAGTAGCAACTTTAGTTTTTCCTTATTCAAGCCATTTCAACTTATGTGAAAGTTATAATTATGTGCTTGACGTATCCACCCATCTAGCATACTTCACTCTACATCTGTGTGGGTGGAGATGTTGGCTAGCCACGTCATTTGCTCAATCTGCGTAGGCAGAATTTCCAATTGTGCAAGTGGAGGGAGAACGTCTTGCACGCGTGGTCAGGTACAACACCCAACACCGCGGACAAAAACAACACCCGTTGAACAAACCATATTCAACATGTCCGCTAGATATCCGTTAACTGCTCAAGGCAACTTCCGCTATGATATTTGGAAGATGCTTCAAGTGTGCGGGCTGTGCGGAAGTGCTTCAGTTGCTGCTTCAGTTGCTCGAATGATGAAGTGTTTCAGCTGCGACGTTTTGGAAAATGCTTCAAGTGTGTGGGCTGTGCGGGTTGTGAAGTGTTTTAGCTTCACGGAAGTGCTTCAGCTGCACGAATAAAAGAGATATCCGCTGTGTAAAACTTTGTTGTTGCCTTGGCTACACGAGCGCATATTTGTTGCTAGTCTCCTGAACTGTGTAGTTGCTGGCTTCTCAGGCTGCTAGACTTTGGAGAATACATTGTTTTCGGGGCATGCTTTGCCTATGCGGATTGGAGTAGCTGCGCAGTTTGGAATGTGTTAGCTGTGCAGATTGTAAAGTGCTTCAGCTACGCGGATAGCTTGGTTTCACAAAGCCTACTTGCGCGGATAGACTATTGCCGGAGAACACATCGTTCTCTTGAATGCACAGATGGAAAATGCTCTGCCTGTGCGAGGTGACTCGTTCACGTGGGTCGTCCAACTGACCCTTCAGCAAAGGCTTCGAGCCCTATAACGAGAGCTTTGATGGCGAGACCCAAGCATCCATAGATTGCGGCGTCGTAGGAATGGCTAGAGACCATGATGCATTTCCGCTATCCGACACGTTTCGAACTCCTCCTCCACTGTCGGTAGCAGCAAGCGTCTCTGGAGGCATAACGAAGCAGGGCTTGTCATCCACTTAACTGAGTGGCGCGTTGGTGGCATCCGACCTATCTGCATTCTCGGTTAGGGCCACTAATTTTCGAAACTCCAAATCCTCACCCCTGCGGTTGTCGGTTGGACGGAGCATTGGTCTTCCTCAACTATTGTCATCTACGTGATCAGTAACCGCTGTTCGCTTGCGTGCGCGTCTCTGTTTCTTTTGATTTCACGAATAGAGGCAGCTTGTGTAACGACCCACCCCAGGATGGCAATGCCACGCTGGCAGTATGGCGGGTTTTCCCAAGATCTACCACACTTGAA
>JAYJMB010003191.1:0-14370 GCA_036873735.1 Pouteria campechiana
ATCGACCCGGCAAAATTAGCAAAACTTTACAATAACAAAAATTTACATTTGTAAAATTTTCCAGGGCCTTACATTACTAAAACTAAGTTGTCCTAAATCAACAAGATAAATTAAAGACTAAGTGAATAAAAGTGTGATGTAAGATAATAGAAATTAATGATAGTGAGTAATGTAAAAGAGAATTCAGGTTGTAAGAGTCTTGGGATCCGACTTCACCACTCAATGATATTTAGTGTTGTTGAGATGTTGGTATCAATTCAACATCTTGGGCTCATTCTATCCACTATATGATTATTAACATTAGGCGTCCAAGTTTAAATCAAGTATTTTCTTCATTTTCAATTGTTTAATTGAGGTTGAAAACTCATGAAGATCAAAAGAAATTTAATGAACCAAGTAGAATAGTTTAGCATATGGCATCTACCTTAACCATCTACTCATTCATTCAAGAGAGCTCTTAAAAAATGGTTTAGCATATGGCATCTACCTTAACCATATTTTCTCAACAATTCATGAAATTGGTGATCAAGCAATTAAACAAATTAGGTGACTATAATAAATACAATGAATGAATTAAGATAATATTGAATTGATAAACTAATAATCTCTGTTAGGAATGAATATCAAGGAGGGATAAATCATTTCCCTAATAAAAGGAAATTAGTTCATGATAAAAATAAAAGAAAACTCTCTGAAATATGTATGTTTGCAGTACTCAAAATTTCTCTTGCTTCCTTCCAGAACTTTTCTCCTAGAAACTCTCTGTGTTGAACTATGTGTATGGACGTCCTTAAATAAACCAAGCAGCAGGGTTTTAGTAGAACTCTTCCACGCATTGCAATTCCTTTATGCATAAAGATTTGCTTTTAAGAATAAATTAGCCTTACAAGCATAAAAATAGGAATTCCAAAATAAATTGAGTTGCTACATGTCCTAGTTTCCAAAGATAACTTTAGAAAATTGCAACACTCTTATGCCTAAAAAGTAGCCTTCAATTTGATGTCTCTGACTTCTAAAGATTGCAAAAACAATTATGTAGAGAAATCAACTTCCAAAGATAACTCAAACACTTCTGAAATCATAGTTTTGAATTCGAAAGCATGTTCATCATATCTAAAATTTCCATGTATCATACTTTTATTTTGTCCCAAAACTATTTTCTATATTTGTCTCAAGTTTCTCCATTGTCTTAAGTTAGTTTTGGACAAATATACTTTATCTCAGACAAAGTTTTGCTTTCAATAATTCATCTAAAGTTAGTTTCAGAAAAGTTACTTGGTCTCAGATAAAGTTCTACTTTCAACAATTTGTTCGAAATCTATCCACTTTGTTTTAAGTTAGTCTCCGGACAAAGTAGTTCTAGAGAATTTTTAGTGTTTTTATCATAACTTTCTTGTACAAACTCAGAATTGCATGATTCTTGATGAATTGGATAGATAATTTCATGGGATGCAACTTTCATGTTAATCACTTTTTCTGAATCAACCTTCTATGAGTAGTCTAGCTTCAAAGTTATGCCTTTTGTCTCAAACAAATTTACAACACATGTCAGGCTCTTGAAATAGCTATAATATTTTAGCCATAATGTTCTTATACAAATTCAGAATAATGTGATTCTTGATACATTAGAAACATAAGAATGAAGGCTAAAACTTTCATGTTGAACATAGTTTCCAAATCTGCCTCAATCAATCCCAAAAATTACTTAAAATTGACACCTTTGTAATTTTCAGTTTCATTTTATAAATTTTGATGTCTGAAACAGGAACAGACTCTATTAAGTGTAATATTCACCTGAAAGTCAATATGAAACACTGAAAACACATTAAAAAAGGATCTTAAATATGTGAATTTAAATGTAAAAATATGATATATTATGAGCTTATCAACTTAGTTTCAAAATAATGAAATAAGAATCCAGAATGTCGAGGTTTCCATAAAAAAGATAGAGACTCAGTTAGGGTAGATTATAGATGGGGTGTAGAGTCATACACCTAGAAAGTTACCAAGTTAGCCTAAGAAAGCAAAAGCAATCACGACATTGAGAAGTGGAAAGGTAATAGATGATAAACATGGTGAAGAAATTGATAAAATCTCATGCTTCTACATGAACTGACAAGGAGAAAGAAAAGTCAGAGGGGGAAGTGAATGCAAGGAGAGTTGTATTTCTAATTTGTTACCATCTAGTGAACTAGAAACTACCACCACCATCGTATGATCCACTAGTCCCTTTTCTAGGATGATTAAAGCAGAGCAAAATACATAAGTCATTCTCTAACATCTTTGATATTCTTTCTAAAGTCAATATTAACTTAACCTTGCTTGAATAATTAAGTACATGCCATCTTATGCCAAGTTTTTGAAGGAATTAATCACAAGGAAGCATAAGTATGAGCCACATGAAAAGATGATAGTGTTAGAAGCGATCAGTGCAATTCTAAAAACAAATCTCCCTCCAAAACTAAAGGATCTAGGTATTTTTCATATCATAATTAAAGTTGGAGGTGCAAATAAGGTAAAGTTAATGCTAGACTTACGTGCTAGTGTCAATTTGATGCCTTATTCCCAGTACTTGCAACTTGGTTTAGGAAAATTTATACCCACTGATAAGTTAATATTTTTCACTTATATTATTCCTTTTCAAATTAACTTTTAGTTTTTTAATTGATTTTTGTGTTTATGTTGTGTTTTGTTGTAGGCGCACAACTTTAAGAAGGATGGAGAAAACACAATGAATGCAATGAAGTGGAGAAATTGCAAAGAAATGATGGACAATAACTTTGTGCTGCGATACAGGAAGTCTATGTCATG
Organism: Pouteria campechiana; assembly: GCA_036873735.1. Lineage (NCBI taxonomy): Eukaryota > Viridiplantae > Streptophyta > Magnoliopsida > Ericales > Sapotaceae > Pouteria > Pouteria campechiana. The sequence continues at coordinate 2,812 of JAYJMB010003191.1, forward strand.
AAACTAAATGAAAGCATGAAGAATGGATGTAGATAGTAAGTTTGTGCCATGGTATAGGAAGTATGTGCCACAATAACAAATTAGAGTATGGAAAATATATGCAAGCAACAGTAAGAGGATAGTTAGTGAACAGAGTGAATAGTTCTTCGGCACTAAATGTCTATGCCACGACATTAGAACTTGAGACACAATTCCAAATTTTCTGAAATGGCTTGGATACGACTATGGATTTTTTGTGATTGCTTGAAAAAGATGCAAAAAGACAAATCTTTAACATAGGAAGTATAAAAACAAAGAGAAGTCACCCTACAAAAGATTTTGGAGAGTTGAGGGAACATTTTTGGAGAAACTTTTGGAGAGGAAGAAGCTTCAAGTTTTAAATCAAGCTAAGCATCGTCAGAAAGAGTTTAGTACCATTTTAATCATTATTCATTTAGTGTTTTTCATCCTATTTATCATTTGTAACTTAGATTAAAGTTGGAATCTGAATTTTGATAATGTTAGATGAATGTTTTATGGATTCTTATTGTTGAACATATACTCTTAAATAGCTTGATTTTGATGATGAAAACTCTTAACCAACCATGTTTTGATGATGAGCAAAGAGTTGAGTGAAACATTAAGGTACTAACAATTCATTTGCATGCATTATACAGAAATATATTTCCAAACTTAACTTGAGAATAATCTTCTTGGCAATCAAAGGAAGAAACCAAGTAAATGCTCAAGAAATCTAATTATATAAATTATAAAAATACTTAAAAGAAGAAAACAAAAATTTTATAGTTTTCAAGGAAGCTTTGGAGTCAACTTCGGGTTTAGATTTCATCCCTTTGGAGTTGCTTAAGAACTTTGGAGACAAGAAGTTAACTTTTTAGAGCCAATGACGCATTTTGAAAATAGAAGGAAGTCAAAAACTTTGGAGTTAGTAAAGGATTTTTGAAGCTACTGGAAAACTTCAAAGACAAAGGGACAAACTTTTGGGATCACAAAGTCATAAGTTTTGAATTCAGCAAAAATATCTCAGAGCCACTAGAGCACTTCGAAGAAAGAGAGAAATAATGTCAGAGTGATGATATTAGTTCAGAGTCACAAGCTTACAAACTTCAGAGTTAAGTCAATTACTTTAGAGTCATTCAAGTTACTTCAAAGTTACAGGCTAAAAATCTTTGAAGTTAGTTAATGCACTTTGAAGTCACAGACTTATGAGCTTTGAAGTTAAGTCAAGCACTTTAGAGTCAACAAGGCAGTTTGGAGATAATAATAAGAAGCCTTCAGAGTTGACAGAACGCACTTTAGAGAACAAGACTCGTCGGAATTAGAAGAAAGGTACTTCGGAGATAAGTAAAACACTAGAGTTAGTCCTTCAAAGTTACAAAATAATAAATTCGGTGATAAAGAACTGCTTTGGAGTTAGTCTCCATGATCCTGATGCAAGACACTGTTATGGCACTACTTCGGAGCCTACGAAACACATCTTCAGTGCATCCAAAGAGAAGCAACTTGTTTGAATTGGGTGGAAAATTCATATTACTTAAAAGCTCAGAGGATCTAATATTGGTTCATAGACTCTGAAATCTAGCTGAAAGTACAACAGTTATAAATTTGAACATTTCTCAGCATTTAATGATTCTCACCTACCATAGCAGAGAAAGTCAAAGGTCTCAATATAAAAGAAGTTAAGTGAGATTGAAGAAGATAACAGTTTAACACTGAAAAATAAGAGAGAGCATTTACTAAGTCTTTAAGGCTTTTCTTTCACAATTTCAACTTCACTACAATTCATTCAAAGAAGCATTCAAAGTCATTCATTCAACCACTTCTAGAGATTGAAACCTACTTCTTTTATTGCTATATTATTTGTGTTTACTGCTTTCAAACTTCATACAAAATTAGCTTGTTCAAGGCATTAATATTTGTACTCATTTATTTCTACATATTTCTGCAAGTCAAAGACTTGCTTCTGTGTAGTGAAAGTAATTAGGATACTTGCTAAGTATTTGTATAAGTTTGTTGCTGAGCTTGGAAACCAACAAGTGTATTTGTTTGATTAGAAGGTTACTGATCAAAGAAGGTGTTAGTGGAACCTGAGTTTAGTAAAGAAGGTTAACTCAGAGAAGTAAAGTAAGAACCCAAGTGAAGGGCCAAACCGCTATAAAAATATTAGTCTAAGTGCATTGTGTTATTAGTAATTTCTTTAGTCTTGCACTTTAATTATTATCTGACCAAAATTTTTAAAGACTCAATTCACCCCCCCACCCCACCTAAACGAGACCAACAATTGGTATTAGAGTAAGTTTCACCAATTATACCTTACTATTCCATTCATATAACTTTTGAAGAGATCTTTATGGCTAGCTATTTCTACAATCTGCTATAGGTCAATCCACTTCAAGATCCCCATTATTTGATGGTACAAAATTTGGTTACTGGAAGATGAGAATGAAAGACATTTTGATTGCTACAAATTATCAACTATGGAAAATAATCATAAAAGGAATGATTATCCTAAATTAGGAAGATGTGTATACTTTTGAGGACATTCAAGTAGGTGAAAAGGATGCCAAGGGAAAGAATTGTTTTTATTATGCCCTTACACCATCAGAGTTTGATAAAATTTTCTCCTATGATACTATTAAGGAAATATGGGACAAACTCGAAGTTGCACATGAAGGAACAAATCAAGTGAAAGAAACTAAGATAAATTATCTTGTGCAGGAATGCAAAGCTTTTCACATAAAGGAGACAGAGTCAATCTCAAATATATTCAAAAGATTTGAAAATATAACAAATGGGCTAAAAAATTTGGGAGAAAAGTATGCAAAGCCCAAAATGGTGAAGAAAATTCTGAAATCTTTGTCAAAGCAATGGATACCCAAAGTGACAGCAATCGAGGAAGCAAGGAATCTAGATACAATGAGTCTAAAAGAGCTTATGGGCTCTCTTATGACTCATGAGTTGTTAATGAAGAAGAAAAATACAGAAGAACCAAAAGGTAAGAAAAAATTACTCTTGAAGCTGAATCAGAGAATGATGAATGCCAAATTGATACATTCATAAGTGGAGATGAAGATCAGGAAATGACAATGATTATAAGAAGATTCAAATCCATTCTAAAGAAGAAAAATTTTGGAAATAATTCAAGGAAAAATTTTTGAAGAAATGACATAAATAACGAACGACCCATTTGTTACAATTGTGGGAAACCTAGACACATGAAGTTTGACTATCCAGAGCAAGATGAGAGATAAAATGATCAACAAAAGAAAAGGTACAACTTGTGCTTTGACAAAAAGAACAATAGCAACAGCAACAACAATAATAACAAAACAAGCAAAAAATTTCATAAGAAAAAGAAAGCTCTAGTAGCATGGGAGATGCTAGAGAATACAATAAATAAAAGTGAGAGTGAGGAAGAAGAAGAACATGACGCTCAAATCATCAAACTCTCTCGAAACAAAAGTATCCAAGATGAACTTCATGTGGGAATCAGCTTCATGGCAATCCATGAAGAACAGGTAAATTTTGATTCTAAAACTCCCAATCATGAAGAAATATTAGAAGAATTATATTCAGATTTTATGACTCTGAAAGAAAAGTATAGTGAGACTAAAAAGGGACAAAAAGAATTATGAATGAATGCTTCAAAATTAAGGAAGAATTCAAAGCTCAAGATGAGCAACAATACCATTAGCAGAATTGTGCAAGTAATAGCTGAAAATGATACTCTAAAAAAGACATTGACTTCTACCTTTTAAGAATGAAACTAAAGAAAAGAAGTGGACTGCAACAACACAGAAAATTCAAGTTTAAATAGACTATGATTTGGGTTCCAAAGATAGTTACAAATGTATAAAATGCAACCCAAATCCTTTAGCTAAAACACTATTGCCCAAGAAACAATGGGTAATTACACTATAAGAAACTAAGCCACTAGGATCCATTTCCAAATGGGTACAAAAAGTTAAGACTTAACTTCATTCATGCAGGTGTGCTTGGGAGCCACAAGGAGCAGTACGTGGTTTATTGATAGTGGTTGCTCAAGGCATATGACAGGGAATAGAGAGTTCTTCATCGAGCTAAAAATGAAATCTGGTGGAATAATAACCTTTTGTAATAATGGTAAAGGCGGAGTAGTTGGGATCGATAAGGTCGGCCAACTACTATCTACTATAATTTAAGATATATTTTTAGTAGAAGGATTGAAACATAATCTTCTTAGTGTAAGTCAGTTTACTGACAAAGGCTACAAAGTTATATTTGAATCTCAATCTTGTTCTATACTAGATAAGTCTCAATCAGTTATAGTATATAGTATAAAATATGGAAATATATATTTCATTGATCTTTCTAATATTCAAGCTAAATGTCTTATTATAAATGACATTGAACCCATGTTGTGTCATAGAAGGCTAGGACATACCAACAAAAAATTTGATTAAAAGATTATATAATAAAGATCTAGTTGTTGGCTTACCAAAACTCAAATTGGTTAATAAGTCATGTGATTCTTACATGAAAGGTAAGTAAGTAAAAGAATCATTAAATTCAAACAAAGAATTATATACAACCAAACCCCTTTAGTTGCTACACATGGATTTAGTTGGAATAACAAGGACAAGAAGCCTTAGAGGGAAATATTACACATATGTCATTGTGGATGACTATAGTAGATTTACTTGCATAATGTTTCTAGCATCCAAAGATGAAAGTTTTTATTCTTTTAAGTATTTATCAAACATGTATAGAATGAACAAAGTTCTTATATTATTGCCATGAGGAGTAATCATGGTGGAGAGTTTGAAATCATAGATTCACTAATTTTTATGAAAATAATAAAATTCTTCAAACTTTCTCTGCACTAAGAACACCCTAACAAAATGTAGTAAAAAGAAAGAATAGATCCTTGCAAGAGATGATAAGGACAATGTTGAGTGAATACAACCTCCAACATATTTTTGGGCTGAAGCAATGAATACCGCATGTTATATTATTAACAGAATCTTTGTTAGATCCATACTCAACAAAACTCTATTTGAATTATACAATGGCAAGAAATCAAATATTTCATATTTTTATACTTTTATAAGTGCTTTATTCTTAACAATGGCAATGAAAACATTGGAAAATTTGATAATAGATCTGATCAAGGAATATTTTTGGGTTATTCCCTTGTTAGCAAAGCATTCAGAGTGTACAACTTGAGACTTAAGATTATAGAGGAATCCATCCATATTAAATTTGATGAACATACTGAATCCAAGAAAAGAAATAGTGATTTTAATGACAAGATAGATAATCTTCCAACAAGTGTGGAGAAACTAAGATTACAAGATAATCAAGTAGAAGCTCCACTATTAGAGATAATAATGAATGAAGCTAAACTATCAACAATAGATATAAAAGAGGAAGGTAACTCATCTCTTCCCAAATATTGGAGGTTTATGCATGCTCATCCTGAAAACTAGATAATTGTTCGATAAAGTTAGAACTAGATCATCTTATCACCAAATATATGGTAATTTTGCTTTTATTTTTCAATTAGAACTAACTTGCATATACAAAGCATTAGAAGATGAAAAGTGGATTTTAGCTATGCAAGAATAATTGGATCAATTTTAAAGAAATGGTATGTGGACTATTGTTCTAAGACCAAACCATCAATCTGTTATAGGAACGAAATGGGTTTTTAGGAACAAATCGGATGAATCAAGAATTTTGGTAAGAAATAAGCCAAAATTAGTTGCAAAGGAGTATTATCAAGAAAAAGGTATTGACTTTGAAGAGTCATATGCTTCTGTTGTAAGGATAGAAGTAGAATGCTTCTTGCATTAGCATCATATATGGATTCCAAGCTATATCAAATGGATATAAATAGTACATTCTTGAATAGTTTCATTAATAAAGAGGTATATGTGGAACAACCCCCAAGGTTTGAAGATCCTCATTATTCAAATCATATATTTAAACTCAAAAAAGCCCTCTATGGTTCGAAATAGGCTCTTAGAGCTTGGTATGCGAGGCTAAGCAAATTTCTAATTGAAAACATTTTCTCAAGGAGTAAAGTGGATACCACTATCTTCATTAAGCATTTAAAGAAAGAAATACTTATAGTTCAAATTTATGTTCATGATATAATATTTGGAGTAACTAATGAAGATCTTTGCCAAGAGTTTTCCAAGACTATCCAGGGAGAATTTGAAATGAGCTTGATAGGTGAACTCAACTTCTTTTTGTGATTACAAATCAAACAAGAAAAGAAGGAATCTTCATCCACCAAGTCAAGTATACAATAGAACTTATAAAGAAATTCAATATTGAAGATGGTAAAGGATATGAAACACCAATGAGCACTTCAATAAAAATGGACAAAGATGAGAGAGTTAAATCAGTATGTAACAAACTCTATAGAAGCATGATAGGATCATTATTATAATTAACTGCAAGTAGATAGATATAATGTTTAGTATCTACAGGTGTACTAGATTTTAGTTAGACCCCAAAGAGTCACACATAATTTCTATAAAGAGAATCTTTAAATACCTTTTAGATACACCAAGCCTTGGTTTGTGGTATCAAAACGGTATTGATTTTAATTTAGTAAAATACTCAGATGCAGATTTTGCTAGATATAAAGTAGATAAAAAGAGTACTTAAGGATCCTATCAATTTCTAGGAAGCATGATCATATCATAGTTTTTCAAGAAACAAACATATGTGGTATTATCAATTGCTGAAGTAGAATATGTAGCAGCTAGTAGTTGTTGTGGTTAGATTCTTTGGATGAAAAAGCAATTAAATGATTTTGGTCTTGACTTTGTTGATATCCCTATAAGATGTGACAACACTAGTGCCATAAATCTAACCAAGAATCCAGTTTTACATTCCAGAATAAAACATATAGAAATTAGGCACTACTTTATCAAAGATCATGTTCAAAATCATAACATATGTTTAGAATTTGTGCCCGCTGAAAATCAATTAGTGGACATCTTTACTAAACCTCTACCAGAAGATAGATTTAGTAAATTAAGAAGAGAATTAGATATTTTAGATTGAAAGGCTTAAAGTGAAAATTAATAAGACATCTTTATGATGGAAAATTCACAACATTTTGGAGCTTTTGAAACACGTTTTGGACCCTCCACTGATAAACACCTCCGAAGAATTCCTTGCCTCTAAAATAAAACTTTAGTAGCTTCGAAATCCATTTCACATCATTTCATAGCCTTCGATGGGCTATGTTACCTCTAAAGTAAAGCTTCAGAGTTACCAAAGTAAAACAAACTCTTTGCCTCCAAAGATCGTATCTACTCATTTTGGATCCTCCGACAATGTTTCAGAGAAACTAAAATCCTTAAATCTTATTTAAATATTCTAAAAACTCTGAAAACCTAAAACCCTTTTTCTTATAGCACCTGAAGAACCCTTTTTAGAGAAAATCCTTCATCTTCCTGCTTTCAACCCCCTCAGCTCAACCAATCTGTCTATCGCATTTTCTTCATCAGTTTTCTTCCTATCTTAGTCGGGAAATACTCACAGGATCCTAAAACCCAATCCTTCTCTTCTATAGTGGCAAGAACAAATGGAACCACTAACTCAGCAGATGGAAAGAGGAAGCAAAGAGAAGAATATCTTGAACAGAAAGCAACCAAGAGAGTTAGGCCTGAAACAAGTACACTTGAGGTAATATTTCTCAATAGCCAGTCTGATTACTCTAGGTATATGGAAAGTTATCATGATAGGAAAATTATAAAAGGAAGTGTTTTCAGTTTTGATGTCTTTGGAGATAGTGACATGAAATTGGAAGTATGTGATTAGTTTAAATACCAAGGATGGATGGGATATGTAAGCTTTAGAGACAATTTCAATCCAAGACTTATGAGAGCCCTAATATGCAACATTAACATTAGAATAGAGATATCATGAATACGAGAAGTAGAAGTAGATGTATCCTTGGATAGTTTGAAAAGATGTTTTTATCTTCCTCTGGAAAAAGTTGAACCAGAATGGCCAACCAGACAAAGACTGTTCTAAGATTTGGCTAGATCATAAATTGATGAGAGAATGAATTATCTCCACTCCAACCATTTGAGTTTAAATATCAAAGTAGCCTACATAATGTTAATAAACAATGTGTACCCAAGGAAGGGAGCCACAATAGATGTGTCAGAAAAGGATGGAAGAATATTGAGGGCTCTTAAGAATAGAAAGAGGTTGATCTGGCAAAACTAATGTCAAATCATATTTACTTAGTCAAGAGCACTTCAAGATTTCCTCTCCCTTATGCAATGACTCTAACCAAGCTAATAAGGGAAGTAGGAGTAGGTTTATCTGAGGAGCACAAGAAACCTTCAAGAGACTCAGACATAATAGAAGAAAAGACTTTGAAGATAATAGGATTCAAGAAAATGTCACAAGGATGGGTCAATGAAAAGCCATGAAGAGCAGCTCAACTAAAGCAATTCAAACCAGAGTAAGAAGAAGAAGAAGTAGAAAGAATAGCAAGAGAAGAAAATTTGGAACAAGAAAGAATAGAGACTCCAAGAGAAGAAAAATACATTTTAGAACACAAGGAGTCAGAAGAGATTTTTAGAAGAAAAAATGAAGCAGCAATAGCAGCAACCACCCCATCTTACACTCCCATTAGATCTCCATCACCCGTAAGACCCACTCCTTCTCATCAATAATCTTCATCAATCACTTTATAAATTCCCACTACACAACCTACCCACACCACCTAGAAAATAGACTAGAGAATATTAAACACCTTCTGTCTACTCTAGCTCTTCAGAGACTAGCTCTTCAGATGAAGACAATGGACCAAAGACTTAACTATGCCATGTCATCCATGATCTTGAGAGCTGATAAGATTGATTAATGACTTGACTCTCTACAATCTCTAGCAGAGTCATTCAGAAGTCAAACTTATCATCCTCATTTCTCTCCACCACCAACTCATTTCTCTTCATATACATATCATTTCTCTCCATTAAGACCCTAATCTCCCATCATAGTGATGTCTTCCCCTACACATTCTCCTCATCCACCATCTCCTACAATTCTAGAAGTTGCTTAACCTATGAGTCAACCTACTGAATTCACTTCTCCTCCTCCTCTAACACAAGCTTCTCCTCCATCACAACCACCATCAATTCCAACCACTAAAGTCTTTTCCAACTTGCCTAAGGATTATCTTTCCAATCCTTATAGAGCTATTGTCTGATATGGAAAATCCTTCACAGTTCCACTCCATCCAATTCACTTTCTTCCCCCAAGGCCAACAATATGACTAGAGTACACTTGGCTTGATCTTGTCTGATCAGGAGAGGTAATTCCTGAATGGATTGAAGAAATTCTACCAAAATGGAATAGTCCTTCAATGCGTCCAGAATAGAGAAGACCTCCCACTCCTCCACAAACTCCTCCACAGTCTCCTCTAAAATCATTTAATGATAATCTTAATATCCTTCTTCGTATCTCAAATCCAATTAGGATGACATTTTTTGAGTTTGAGAGTAAATCAAAAATTAACTCTGAAGTTGTTAGGATGTTTCTATCTTAATCCATCAATGTATTCCCTCAGGAATTTCCATTTTCTGAACTTAAGGATCCTAACATTCTGTATAGGATTCAACTTCTTCTTGATCCATCATTCACTCTCAAGGGTGACAAAATTCAAATTCCCAATAGAGAGTTAATCCTTCAAAATTATTCTGAGAAACTTCTTAACTTACTACCAACTTCAAAGAAACCAGAACCATATTTTCATCTCCCTCATGTCCTCATAAACATTTTCTTATCACTAAGGAAGAACTCTCATTCTACAAAACTATAAATCTCCAAGTCATTCCTAATGATCTTCCTCTTCCATATCCTCAGCTATCTAATATTTCTATCTAACATAGAATATGGCAAATCCAGTTTCAACTAGCCCATTCACCACCACATTCTACAAAAACCAAAACCCCTAGAAAACCTCCTACAATTCCAAAACCAAAACCACTACTCAAACTATCATCTTCTACACCATCATCTTAGTCATCCTCCTCTATACCTAAGAGGAAGACAAAGATTCCACCTCCAAAGGAACTCAAATGGCTCCTCTCTCCAGAATCACAATGTACCAACAAGAGTACATAACCCGAATGAATGCCAACACAAAAGCCCTCTTAAAAGGGACTCTTGTACTTTTTCTTGAGTTTCTAGATACACAATCCAGAAAGCATATTGATTTTATTTATGTTTCTGATTATGTATCCATAGGTTATACTCATGAACCTCTTTTGCCAATCCTAAAAGATCCATCTTCACTCCAACTACTCCACTAAAAAGGCCCAAGCCATCTTCTAAACCATCAACCTCTTAACCTAAACTTGAACCCTTTTCCAAAACTTATAAGAGAAAACCAAAACTATCCCGCTGATTCTGCTGCCTCTGCATTTTATTATCTCTATGATGTGTATTTTTGGATATATTCTCTTGTAATATGTACTTTTTGTGAAAATTCTTTATGTATGAAACTTTGATCAAGTTTTATATTTTAAATTTTGGTCATGGATGGCTATGTTTTGTATGTGTACATTTTTATCATGATAGGATATGGAACTTTATTTTGTTTCTTTCTACCTTTTTAATTCCAACAAAAAGGGGGAGAAAATGTACTGAAAAGAATGATATTTTTATATGAAATGTATAAAATTTTCATGAAATATAATTGAAATTTTGTGCACCTATTTCGGGGGAGTTGCACTGAATTAATAGAATTTCATTGAAACTCATGTAATTAAGTTGCTTTAAATTCATTGTTAGTTTGAAAGGCACATCACTTAGTGTTTTGTCATCATAAAAAATGGGTCGAATGTTCAACATACACTCTTAAATAGCTTAATTTTGATGATGAACATTCTTCAATCATGTTTTGATGATGAGCAAAGACATGAGTGAAACATTACCGTACTAACAATTCATTTTCAAGCATTTTACAAAAATATGTTTTCAAACTTAACTTGAGAATAGTCTTCATGATAATCAAAGGAAGAAACTAAGTAAAAATATTCAAGAAATCTAAGTATATAATAGAAATTTTATAGTTTCAAGGAAGCTTTGGAGTCAACTTCGGGTTTAAATTTCATCCCTTTTGAGTTGCTCAAGCACTTTGGAGAAAAGAAGTTAAGTTTTTAGAGCCAATGAAGCATTTAAAAAATAGAAGAATGTTTCCTAAGAGTCATGAAGTCACAAACTTTGCAGTCAGCAAAGGCATTTCTGAGCAACTAGAAAACTTTGAAGATAAAGGAACAACCTTTCGAGATCACGAAGTCACAAGGTTTGGATTTAGCAAAAATATCTCAGAGCCACTAGAGCACTTCAAAGATAGAGAGAAATAACATTAGAGTGATGATATTACTTTAGAGTCATAAGCTTACAAGCTTTGGGGTTAAGTCAATTACTTTAGAGTTAATCAAGTTACTTTGGAGTTACGGGTGATGAGAATGCAAAATGTCATATTTTATTCTCGTAATACTTCATCTTTTGCACCTATTTGATTCCTAAATATAC
>JAYJMB010003192.1:0-14370 GCA_036873735.1 Pouteria campechiana
TACATGAACAAGGGGTATGGGTAAGGCTTACACGAGAGGGAGATGGGAGATGATATGTTGCATTGGTTATTTATAAGTTAAAATGTATGGTAGTCTATAACCTATGTATAGCCATGCACATGCACCACTCTTAACTTTTCAAACTTGTATTAATCATTATTTTTAACATGAGTAGGCTGTCCATTTCATAAATCATGTGCTCAAATAAATTTTTCATCCATTATTTTCATAATTTCATCATTTATTTTTTAATTAAATGTGATTAAATTAAAATTTTCCAAAAATTACTGGTAACTCAGTTTTTCAGCTTTTCACATGTAATTTTAAATTCTTATTCACATATTAATTATTAATTAACATATATCCTCATCATCCTCACATTAATATAAATATTTCATCAATTTATATAATTTTTTAATAACTTCCTCAAAAATTTAATTTTTCAGTATGCCGCATTGTAAAACTTACTAAAACTTTACAATAGTGAACATTTACATTTTTAAAATTTCTAAGGCCTTACAGTGATCATGGTAGAGAATTTGAGAACCAAAAGTTCACTGCTTTCTGTGAAAATATTGGCATACTTCACACATTTCTACACCAAGAACACCCCAACAAAATAGAGTAGTTGAGAGAAAAAACATATCCTCGCGGGAGATGATAAGAACAATGTTGAGTGAATATAATTTGCCATAATATTTTTGTAACACTTGGGCTGTTAAAAATTAGATAAATTCAAAAATTTTCCTTAAATGTTCAATTTAGGACAATAGGTACTTGATTAAAGTACATGTGCAGAAATTAAGTGAAATTTTAGGTATGAGGCAATTTAATGAAATTAGTTTGAACTATTTGAGGGAATTTATGATGTGGAACAATGTCATATTTATCTGAAATTATCATGGATAAAGTTAGGAGAAACAAAGAATTAAATGTAGAAGAAATAACATTGGAGAATATAAGAGAAAAATCACAAATCAAGGGAGCGAAAGCAGGCCAGCAGGACTGGCGTTGCAGCTCCAGATTGGAGGCCATGGTATTAGATCATGATGAAGGCAGTGTATGGAGGGCAGGGGCTTTGACGCCACAGTGTCTGATCGAAATGCGGGAAGGGGCGCAACGTTAGTAGAATTGATGCCATAGTGTCCAATTTGACATCGTGATGTAGGCTAGCAGAAGATGCATTAGTTGGTTTTTTAAAAATGTTGTTCCAATTTTTTTTACCCGTTCCATTTTTCCTTTCTTCCCCCAGGCCCTAACCTTGAAACCCATTGATTCTTAGTCCTTTTTGTTAGAAAATCACCGTGATGATACTTGGAAACAAGAATTTCTACCCTTTAACCCAAACCCCATTTAATTGGATAGTGAAGAAAGAAAGAAAAATCAATTTGGCTGCAAAGGTTGGAGATCCTTGGAGAATTGAGCAAGGAAACTCATTTAATGGAGGAATTCATGCTTGAATGTAAGGTAAGACTCTTTTCTATAATTGATTTTATGATTTTTGCATTATTAGGGTTTCAACCCATTCGTTAATAATAACATTTGGTAAAGATGATAGAGTTTGTTGTTAAAACCATGGGGGAAATAATTAATTTGATTAAATATGATGAAAGTTCAATTCTCCCCAACTAAATTAATGGTTTTTAGTTGCTAGGGTTTCTACCCATGCGTGAACAGTGATTTTGGGAGTTTTGATATGAAATTGATATGGGAGTCATGGAGAAAATGACTTCATGGATTAATCATGATGATTTGGGCATGAAAAATCATGATTTATGCTAAACTAAGGTTTTATGAATAGTAAAATTGGGGAAAATGCATGATTACTATGTAATTGCCATGAAAGAAAAGCTTAATAAGTAATATATAATATGTTGAGCCCTAATTGATCAAGAGAAATCCAATTTTGGTTGTAATCCATAACTTATTTAGAATTTGGGAAAGGATCTTTGTGTATGGGCTATGTGAGCCATATATTAATTGAATTAAAGGTCTAAGTAGGTTATTCCTAAAGTTAAATATATGTTAACGATATGGATTGATCATGGCATATGGTAGGAAATGAAATTCCCTTAAGGCATTGCATTGACATGTATGGATTAAATGATGTATCTTAGAGGTTTGATCAAATGTTTGAATAAGAGACATTAACTCGATGTATTCAATACATGAATTACATAATGAGAAAGGAACTAAAGAAGAATTAATTTTATAGTGTAACTATGCACTTGAAGAGTTATTAATTTATTAACGGATAAATTGAAAGTAGCTAAACAATATAAGTCATTAACTTGATATAAATTAGTTTACATTGATGGGATGTTAATGGATCTTAAAATTGAATGTATTACTGAAGAAGTTTGGAAATAGTAATCTAGAAGAAAACCCCTGAATATGATTCAATTGGAAAAGTGTATAGTGGAATGATAAGCTATTTGATATGTATGTGAATTAAATTAGGATGCATGACATGTGCAGGACCAACTAATAATAGAGGAAACACTATGGAACCTAAAGAATTGTAGAATATGAAGAAGGATAAGGTAAGTAGGCCTTCTTTTATTGTTGTTTTTAAAATGAGATTGGCATAAGGAATATTCCATGATTATAGGCACCTATTTTCTTAATGTTATTATGTGATTATGATGTGTTGATGTGTGGATGATTAGGGATAACGAATATCCCATTATTTTATTTGGATTATTGTTGTAGTTTAATAACAATAGATAAATGACTAGGGATAATGATTATCTCAAGAATTTGTTGAATGATATTGATTCACCATGATTAGGGATGAGTAAATTGGGTATATTGGATTATTGAAATTGTAATGACATTGAAAATGAAGATCCAGTTAAATGAGAATCCAGATATAACATGATTAGGATTGAATAAATTATGTATTGCCCTTTATTGTTATCAATTAATGGTTATTTGAGTTAAATGTTGATTATTGGCTTCAGAACATGTGAATTATTGATTATGGATTTGAATATCTGGGATTTGAACATGTTGGTTATGGATTATTGATTTGTGCATATTTTAATTGCCTACTTACTGAGTTCACTGAAACTCACACCTTCTTATTTTAATTTTTAGCTAACAGGGGAAGTAAAGAATTCCAACTAGGGGTTAGTGTTGAGAAGTAGGATTTGAAGATCATTTCGTTGTGGTATAAGAATTTTAATTATAAATTCGTTATGTGTATATTTTTTATTATATTCAAAAGATTTCAAAGGATATATGTAATGTGGTGTATTGGCATGTTATAGTCATAATTAATTATGAAAATGATGTATGGATTATATGACCCCAGGTATAGGTATTTCCATCACGATCGATTTTGATCTTGGGTAGACCACTATGGGTAGGGGTCTGATTTGTTTGGTTAGCAGTATTATTTTATGATTATTGAAATTATAATTTTATTGGATTAATGTATATTAGTATTTATCTTGATATTTTCAAGGGAGACTCTACCAAAATTTTGGCAGAATATTCCCTTAAAAGTAGAGAATTTGTAAAGGAAATAATGAAAAGTATAGGTCCCTGAGTGGGGCATAATAGAATGGAATCCGAGCACCCCCCCCCCTAAAAGTGAGAAAATTATAGTAAAAATATAGGAAAATGATCAGGGTCGTGCCTCGAAGGGCAGGGCATGACAGAATGGTATTAGAGCTGAGTGGTTATCTAATACCAACACTGATGAGTCCAGAATCATGATGGCAATGGTTTTTAGAAGAAATAGGAAATGACATACCAATACAAATTGATGAATTCACATAAGAATGTAAGTAAAATGTCAGTTGTACATTGAAGGCGTGAGTAAGGGAAAAGAGGCACTTATGAATGGTAGAAATGATAATTATATGAAATGAATATCTTAGTGTTGTGATGGTCTAAATATGGTTTGATTAAATGCTTAAATAAGATGAGATGACAAAATTATTAGAGTAGCGCAGCGAAAGCATAGTGGTGCCTACATGCACATTGTATTTGAAGAATTGATTATTATGCTTATAGTGTGTGAATTTGAAATAATGACATTGTGAAGTTTCATGACTCGATGTTAGAAATCAAATTTAGTTTGGTTGATTTGCTTAATTGGTTTGTGACAAAATCTTTGGATTTATTAGGATGATATAATTGTATGAGCACTAGTTGGCTAGTTGCCTAATTTGATTTGACATGGTATATCATGACGTAATTTTTTCAAGTATTTATTTTAGCAAATGGCCCCATTATGTAACTTAGTAGGAAATTGAATTTGGTAAATTGATTGAGAATTGAAACCATGCTTAGAAATTGGATACTAGTGAAAATACACTTGTTATGTAATTGAGTTTGGATGCTTGTTTTGAGCACTTTTGCTATGGGCTATAGGTTAACTAATTGGAATGTTGTGACTAAGTTATATGATGAATGAAACCTATTGTATGTGTAATGTGAAATTGTATGACATGACCCATGAGGCATTTGGGTTTGTGTGGTGGTAGGATGATTGGAGGTCATATGGTGCCAGGATGGCCTGAAGATGTCGATATTGAGGAGGTTTGGTTTGGGTTTGACTAATTAAATAAAGTTTGGCCATTTGGTTAGTAAGTTTAGATATTTGGTTATTGGGTTGAGATTTGGATATTTGTCTATTTGAATATGGTTTGGATATTTGATTATTTGATTGAGACTTGGACGCATGACTGAGCTTTATGCTTGTATTTGGATGCCCCTTGGAACAGGATTGATAGGTATTTGAGATATGGATGCTTGCCAAAATATGATTGTATAAATTTGGGTTTGGATGCTTGCTAGGATGGCTACTTTGGATATTTGGTATCCAACCAATGATAGAGCTTCGTTTGATTATGCTGCTTGTAATGGCGAAGAGGCCTGATCAGCCTATTGTGTGAGCCTTCTTTGCTTACTTAGTAGGTCGGTGTGGATGGAGAACTTGTGATTTCTTGATTGCAATGATGGCGGAATACCATGTGATCATGGATTCTGCAACATTTGTAGCTGAATTGCAAGGATGAATCAAAACACATCGAAGTTGTTAGGTTGTTGAGTCCATTTGATTTATGGCTGAGTCCACTTGGTTTGTGGTTATGTCCACTTGAATTATGGTTGCATCCACTTGACTGATGGCTAAGGCCATTTGGTTTGTAGCTGAGGCCACTTGGTTGGTAGCCTCCCAAACATGGTATTGATTGGTAGTAGGTAGATTGAGAATGAATGTACAAATATCGATATATGGAAATAGAGAAGTAGAGTCAATTGGATATGATCAGTATCTTAGTACACTCTTAGCTAAAATGAGCGAACTCTGTATGGAATGATATGATGTGAACCTTGGTACTAAAGTATGTGTTGTTTATTTAGTAAACTGTGAATGTTATTTAATGGCTCTTATGGATGGGATTGACTACTATATATGGTAGCATGTCCACATATTGTAGAATAACTCTTCTTGTAAGCAATTTGAGTTTGAAGAATTTTTAAATATGTTATGTTAAGGATGCTATGAATGGAGATGTTGAATTGGATAATATCATAACATACTTGAGTTAAATTGATCAATAAGGTAATGAATTTTGATTCATGGAACTAAGAGATGAAATTTATATACTTGGGAGATATGGTGCCAGGAGTATATGAATTGAATTGATAGATAGATTGAATATTAAGATTGTATAGCCTGGACTGAGGGTTAGCCTTTATCATATTGATATAGTTTTGTCAAGGTATGGTCACTGTTATACACTATTGAGTAGTATATTATAGAATGGATAAGCTTTTGATATAATGACACTATGTTTAATGAACAATAGATGATAAGGCTTGGCATAAATGCCTTGATAATTTAAATTTGATATGGTATTGTGACGAGTGAATATGCCTTGGGAAGTATGGATGTTATTATAACATGGTCTCTGGAGGGCATAGTGTGATGTTTTAGGAAATGAAAAGCTTTATTAATAAGGCTCATAGTAAGGAAATCTAGGTGCATGAATAAGAATATTTGGGAATAAGGCGATGTAAAAGTTTGAATATGTGTTTGAGTTAAGATTGAAATTGCATATGACCCTAAGTTGGAAAGACATGTTTCTCATAGACATAAAGTGTAACATGATATTGAAGTATAGTCTTCATTTTTGATTGAATGATGGGAAAGTAATATCTTTCATGAGTATGGATAAAAGTAATGGAGTTAGGTAACACCTTTTATGAGAATTTGTCAAACTAAATATGTCTTGAATGATTAGGATATTTTATCAGAAAAGGTACAATTTATGTGGTGTATACTATGGATACGGATTTGTTGGTCCCGAAGCTAAGGCAAATACCCAAGAAGGGAGGGGTGAATTGAGTACTTAAAATTTTGCTAAATGCTTTTAGGATCAAATGTCCCTCTAGTAATCAATCCAATCACTCAATCGATGCATAAATAAATAAGACATAGGGAGTTTTATACTGGTTTGAGTAAACACTCTACTTCACTCTTTCAAGAGCACTCTTTTTTTAGTGTCTTAGGTTTCACTATCTCCAATAGCAGAAATACAATTAGTGCACCCTACACTCTTCCAGATTCTAGCTCTAGGGGGTGTAATCTCAGTACTCCCAGCACTCTTCTAAATTCCAACTTTAAGGGGCATAAACAAATAACTATTGTTTGCACCCAAACAATCATAGCTCTTCTTGAGTCTAGCCTCAACCAATGGCTCAAGAAAATTATAATGAATGAATATTGAAAGTTAAAGCACAAATACAAACACTTATAAGGAAGCATAGGGGAAGATTTCTGAAAATCAAAGGCAGAAGTAAATGATCTTCCCAAAAGGTGGTTGGGAGCCTTCAAAGAAAGTTGAGGAAGCTTTAAATGCAAGGTTCACAACTCTTGAAAGATGCAAAAGGTTTTGGCTCAATTTAGTGAATGCTCTCAAGAGGGAAATGAATATTTTTGGTTGGGGATAGTGGATATCCCATGTTTGATAAAAATTGATGTTTGGTTTAGTGTGAATGCTTAATATGAGGGATAGAGAAGATCCCTTTGTTGTATGTTTAATTTGAAAATTGGTTGGATGTGAAATAACATGGATTTCTTTATGTGGAATTCATTAATGGATGTCAATTTTTTGATATGATATGAATTATTTATGGATTAATTATTATTTATTACATTTGTCTGCTCACTGAGTTGTCCGAACTCATGCCTTCTTATTTAAATTTTTAGTTGATAGGTTAAGCAAAGGATTTCTAAGAAAGACTAAAGACTTATAATGTATGGTGGATTGGGGTTGGTACCCCTTTTTGTGTATTTGTGTAATGATAAGATCATTGTATAATTGCAATTGAAAATTTGAATGTTGTTTATTAAATGTAATCACATGGCATATCACAATAATAGAAAAATGTGCATATTATGTATTTTAGAATAAGTTAGGTTATTACCATCATGATGTGATATAGATTCTGGGCTATGGGTAATTGGATGTTTGTCTCTAGAAATTGTATCATTGTATTATTTTAATTAATATATAATTATACAGGAAGAAAACTCATCTAATCAGGTTAGGCTCTACCAAATTTGGGGTAGAGCACCCCACCCTAAAACTGCGTAAATCTTGGTGAATTATAGCTTAAAATGATAAGTCACACCTCAGAACATGGGGCGTGACACAATGAACACAACGTGTTATATTATTAATAGAATCTTTGCTAGATCCATACTCAACAAAAATTCATTTGAATTATACTATGGCAAAAAGCCAAATATTTCATATTTTCATACTTTTGGTTGTAAGTGCTTTATTCTTAACAAGGGAAAAGAAAACCGTGTCAAATTTGAAAATAAATCTGATGAAAGCATTTTCCTTGGTTATTCCATTGTTAGTAAGGCATTTAGAGTCTACAATCTGAAAAATAAGACTGTAGAGGAATCTATTCATGTAAAGTTTGATGAAAGTACTAATTCCTTTAGAAGGATAAGTAATTTTGATGATGGAATAGGTGAACTAATAACTTCAGTTGAGAAAATGAAAATACAAGACAAAGAAGGAGAACTGTAAGGCCTTGGAAATTTCAAAAATATAAATTTTAACTATTGTAAAGTTTCAGTAATTTTTCCAATGCGGCATACTGTAAAATTATTTTTTTGAGAAATTTTATTATCTAAAACTTATAAAATTGGATGAAATATCCATATTAATGTGAGGATAATGAGGAAATATATTAATTAATAATTAATAGGTGAAGAAAAATTAAAAATTACATGTGTAAAGCTGAAAAACCGAGTTGCTAGTAATTTCTAGAAAATTTTAATTTAATCAAATTTAATTAAAAAATAAATGATGAAATTATGGAAAGAATAGATGGGAAATTGATTTGGATATATGATATATCAAATGGATGATTCATAGGTGTAAAGAATGATAATTTGATGGCATTTTGAAAATTCAAGAGAGTGAATGTGCATGGAAGTGCGTGGAGCATAGACTACCAAAATAAAAAAATAATATAAAAAGTGTGTTTTTGCAATGCCCATCCCATTTCCATTATTCTCATCTCCCAGCCCATGCTAGACAACATAAACCCTCTTTCCCCATCATCCCAATTTTCCATTTTAGACAATTTTGCATCAAATGATCCATAGCAAATGTTGATTCAAGTAATCAGTGGGCTATAAGATGTATTTTCTCTTGAGATCAAGAAGTGATAGTCACCCAAACATGGTGAACTATTGCTGATAAGTGGGACCCACCAAAGGAATTGGAAGATTAAGGTAAGTACTTAATCTACTTTAAATGGTGATAATGTTTATGAAAGAATATTATGCGAAAGTTGATTTATCTTTAATGAATTTCAAACCCTAATTCAAGGGGGTTTGCTGAAATTTTTAATAGGTTATTAAGGCTTCAATAGAGGGTAGAAATTGGAGCATGAGGGCTATGCAAATTGCTTAATTAATTAACGTAAGCAGGTAGTTGTTTTAAGTTATTTTAAGTTCAATTTGATTTCTTTGAATGATTATAATTTGGGCACTTGTAATCTAAAATTTTTGTATATGAGTTACATGATTTTAAATATGCATTATCTGCCCCATGCAACCATAATTAATGTATTTTATTAGCATGAATTAAATTACATTGAAAACAATGGAATTCGTATGAACAGTGCATTGACGGAACGCCTTACCAAGTACTCCTCTTGAGGTTGATTAAAACCCAATTTATTGATATTTTTTTGCAAAAATAAAAATATTGGTTAAAAAAATAACTAAATACTATGATATCAAATTTCATGAACAAATTCCACCATTTGGCCCCATAAACAAATATGAAAATTAAATACCTTGAATAGCATCCCACTCTTTTAAAATTTTGCTTTATTTTTAATCTTCTCATTTTGGATTAATTTAATCTAAAATATTTACCATAATTCTATTATATTATGTGGAATTGAAGTAAAATTTTGAGGGGCAAAAGAGATTTATAATTTTGTCTAACATTTTTTCTTTATATTTTTATATTTTAATTTTAAATTGATCAATTTACATTATTTTGAGCTAAAATTTGGATCAAATATTTTTCATATTATTCAAAATCTATAGAAATAGTTTTAGGTCAATTGGATATTTATAAACTAGTAAATAAGAATTTTATTTTAGAAATTATGTACATGTATTCTAGCCCCTGGGAGTACCGATAAATTTCAGTTTTGGCGCCTGATTGGCACAGAGCCCAGTGTGGCTTATATATATTTTTAATAATGGTAGTGGGGCCAACCTATGTACACCATGTGGTGAGGAGTGGCCTGGTTGGCCAGTGGGCGATTGTGTGGGTAGCCGGCATAGCCAGACTTACTATTAGCCTAGATGGCCTGATTGCTATGATTAGCCTATGTAGCTTGTGTAAGCATGTCTATGGAGAACTGGTACTCTTGTGAGGTGATGTCTATGGAGAACTGGTACTCTTGTGAGGTGATGAGGGCGGGATGCCACTGGATACAGTGATATAGCTGTGTGGGCCTAATAGGCTTCTAGCTGGGAGCAACAAGATGGACCTGCCACGCTGAAGAGAGAAAGGGTAGTGTTCTGATTTATGTGCCTCTCGAGGAGGAGTGTGTGGATGATGGTGGAGCAGTATACTGGTATAAGAGGTAATTGTTGATTAGCAGATAAAAAAGGGTAGTATAACATACGATATTTGAGCCAGTATTGCCAGTTAACTATGTATACGATATCATTATGAGTATGTGTATGAAATAATTAATGAGATGTTAACATTAAAATCTTAATGAACTTAGCGACTGGCTGACTATGACATCCTACATATGGCATGGCATGTTTTGCATGTTTGCATCATTGTTTACTACTTTATTTGCCATTGTTTATTACCTTATTTATAGTCATGTTTTTTCGCTTACCTGCTTATTGTGTTTTGCCCAGACTCACCCTTTTATTTAAATTTTTTACGGAGCCCAACAGGGTGTTGAGTCTCATAACGGGGTTAGGCCGTGACACCAATAGAGGCTTTACTCCTTTTTATAATGTATGATGATGTATATTATTGGATGGATTTTAGATGTATATTAGACATGTATCATTACTTAGTTTTACAACATGTCATTTTATGGCATGGGTGTATATAATTTGACAGTTATGGTACAATGTACCCCGATCTTGGTCTATGGGTGCTATGGTGATGTGTGTTTTAGAGGTGATAGTTATATAATCTATGTAGAAAATAGTAGGGCCTGGAGATGGCCATATTATATTTGCATATTTGAGGGTATTTGTTATATAATTATTATGGTTTTCGATGATAAATCAGGGGAGTCTCTACTGGAATTTCTCTGAATTTACCACTTGTAACGCTCTAGGGAGGAGGGGCGTTATAGGTGGTATCAGAGCCTAATGCATCTAAGGTGGTATAAGTGTGAAGTATAACTATCAAATCATTAAGTAATGACATGCTTAGATTGCATTAATATATTTTAGAAACATAGGGGAGCGTTAGTTGAGCAAGTATGAGCCTTTCATGTTGAGTCATTAAACTTGAGCAAGTATGATTATGCAAGTGTATGACTTAGAAATATAATATTATGTAGATATATGACTTGCGAATGTGATATTGTGTAGTAATGGCACCCAAGATGCAAGTGGACAAGGGCAAAGCGCTCATGGTAGAGGAGGAGCCATCAAGGCGAACCACTTGATCCCGATACACAGGTGTAGTGATTAGAGATGATCAGAGAGAGCAGAGCCAGCCAACTAGAGGCAATGGCTCAAGACCACCCTCTAATGAGGCAGAAGAAGAGGTTATTCTAGAACCTGAGGTGAGGCAGCAGCTAGAGACCATACAGGAGCCGATAGGGGCCGGTGACCAGAGTTTGTTGTCGTGGTGCCAATCGTAGCCAACCTCACCCAAA
This sequence comes from Pouteria campechiana, assembly GCA_036873735.1. NCBI lineage: Eukaryota > Viridiplantae > Streptophyta > Magnoliopsida > Ericales > Sapotaceae > Pouteria > Pouteria campechiana. The sequence goes on from JAYJMB010003192.1 coordinate 11,425, forward strand.
CAGTGCAGAACTTCATACAGGTTCAACGAAGACTGATAGATGAGCCAACTCATATTGTTGGACCTGCTGGGAGGCCAACCCGTGTGCCAGAGTCAATAGTGGAAGTGGACCAAACTTTATAGATACACCCAGGTCCGGGGCTAAACATGAAGGCCTTCCACGATATGAAGCCTCTAGTATTTAGAGGCCAGAGTGACTATAGGTCATGGACAACTAGATCTCTGAGATGGAGAAGTTGTTCACCTATGTGCAGTGTCTAGTGGAGCACAAGGTGTTGTATATTGTCTACTAGCTAGAAAGCAAGGCCAAACGTTGGTGAAAGATAGAGAGGGTGACCTTACCAACTGCAGGAGCTGGTTTGACATGGGAAGAGTTTAGAGATAGGCTCTTCCGCCATTATGTACCCACCAGTGAGAAAGCAAAGAGGATTACCAAGTTCATGACACTAATGCAAGGGAGGAGACCTGTGGCAGAATATGATGAGTAGTTCCACTCTTTGGCTCGATTCATACTATGGGCCCAAGTAGACTCCATAGAGGTAACCCAGAAATTTCAGGAGGGTCTACGATGGAGCTTCAGGCAGAATGTGGCCCTCTTTATGTTGACTAGATATGAGGATATCCTGGAATAGGCCAGAATAGCAGAGAGGAAAGAAGAAGAGTGCCAGAAATTCCAAGAGAGGCGACGCGCCAAGACTAGTGATTCGGGGCAAAGAAAGAAGCTAAGAACTGAGCAAAGTAGTGCAGTCACCTCTAAGAGGACATGTCATCATTTTGGCTAGCCTAGATATATCCGGATGCATTATCCTACTTTGAAGAGAGAGGGAAGGAAGCCTACTAGGTAGACCCCTACTCAGTCTAGAAAGCCGAGCTAGATAGCTAACCAGCCACGGGGAGCAGAGCAGAGGAGACCGATTGTTTGCTATCAGTGTGGCGAGCCAGGCCACATTAGACTACATCGTCCCACTCTTTAGGGGAAGAGCGAGAGTGTTGCTTCTATGGCTCCTCCCCAGCCTGAGCATGGTGGCCCACAGATGAGAGGCCGAGGTCATGGGATGTATGTACCGCCAGGGAGGCAGTTTGCAGAGTAGAGACCCCAAACTACGGCAGTTGTATAGGCTACCACAGTGTAAGAGGCACGGGCAATGGATCATGTGGTTATAGGTAATCTCCTCATCTGCAACTATATGGCATGTGTCTTATTTGATCCTAGTGCTTCCCAGTCTTTTATATCCATTGCATTTGTTCATAAAGCTGGCTTGTCTAAACATCCCATGCATCAATTGGTAGAGGTCTCCTCATTGTTAAAGGCAGTTAGTACGGCCTTAGAAAAATGTTATGACATTCCTATAGTAATTCAAAGCAGATGTTTCTATACTAATTTGATAGTATTAAACATGGAAGAATTAGATATTATATTAGGGATAAATTTACTGGCTAAGCATAAAGCCAAGATAGATTGTAAGACTAAACAAGTGATCTCGAAGACTCCTTATGAGATAAATATTACTTTTTGGAGATCATCTACAAGAGAAGCTCCCAAGATGATTTTTGCTAAAGCTTATTTGATTTCTGCCATAGATGTGCACTATGAGCACAGATTAATGGAGGATATCTTAGTTATGAGAGACTTTCCATATGTGTTTCCAGGAGAACTATTTGGATTACCTCCTGAGCGGGAAGTTGAGTTCAGTATTGACCTTCAACCTGGGGCAGAGCCCGTATCTAGAGCATCGTACAAAATGGCACCAGTGGAACTGGCAAAATTGAAGGTGTAGTTGCAAGAGTAGATGGATAAGGGATTTATCCGCCCTAGTGTGTCACCTTAGGGTGCTCCCATCCTGTTTGTGAAGAAGAAAGACGGTAGTCTGTGCCTATGCATTGACTACCTAGAGCTCAATAAGGTGACAATTAAGAATAATTATCCATCGCCTTGTATAGATGATTTGCTTGATCAGTTGCAAGGGGCTACTATGTTTTCAAAGATTGATCTTCAGTCAGGCTATCATCAAATGAAGGTTAAGCTGACAGATGTGACAAAGAGTGCATTCAGAACCCAGTATGGGCACTATGAATTCTTAGTAATGCCATTTGGATTAACCAATGCTCCAGCAGTCTTCATGGATCTCACAAATAGGGTGTTCAGGCCATATTTAGATCACTTTGTGATCATATTTATTGATGACATCCTAATTTATTTCAAAAGTAAAGAAGAGCATGAAACTCACCTGAGATTGGTTTTGCAACGACTGAGAGAAGAAAAGTTGTATGCCAAGTTAAAGAAATGCAACTTCTGGATGAAAAAAGTAGCATTTTTGAGATATATTATATCAGGAGCTAGTATTTCTGTAGATCCACATAAGATTGAAGCTGTGGTAAACTAGCCCCGACCTACTACAGTAACAAAAGTTCATAGTTTTCTGGGATTGGTGGATTATTACTACCGATTTGTTAAGAGATTTTCTACTATAGCCATACCTCTTACACAGTTGACTCATAAGGGAGTGCAGTTCAAATGGAATAATTAATGTGAGGTAGCATTCTAGGAATTAAAGAGGAGGCTAGTAGAAGCTCCAGTTCTAAAAGTTCCTACAGGATGTGGTGGATTTATAGTATACAATGATGCATCTAAATATGGATTAGGGTGCGTATTGATGCAGCATAGAAATTTTATTGCTTATGCATCACACCAACTAAAGCCTCATGAGCGTAGCTACCCTACCCATGATCTAGAGTTGGCAGCTGTCATATTTGCCTTAAAGATATGGAGACATTATCTCTATGGTGAAAAGTGTGATATATACACAGATCATAAAAGATTGAAGTACATTTTCACTCAGAAAGAGCTAAATATGAGACAAAGGTGATGACTTGAGCTACTAGAAGATTATGATTTGAATATCCATTATCATCCAGGCAAGGCAAGTTGTAGCAGATGCACTGAGCA
>JAYJMB010003193.1:0-14367 GCA_036873735.1 Pouteria campechiana
TAAATTAAATATAAATGTTTTCTTCATTTTTAACACTCAATAACACTATAGTGTGATTAAACATGTAATTACTCAAAGTTAACACCCTTAGGTGTTACACCTACTTACCTTATGAAGTCTAAATCTTAAAATCTTCAATTCAGCCTCCCATTCTACCAGTTAGCTTCCACCACTTAGCTCCCAAGTGGATCCTATATATACATAACATATAGTACAATTAAAATTACAACTTTCAACAATGTTTCCAACTTAATCTCATCAACATTCATTCAAGAATCTTCTTATTCCATACATCAATTTGATACCCCAATCTTGGTCAACTTTGGGCTTTTTAATTAATTCACCATTTCCAATCTTTCTCTATTATTAACATACTCATGATATTCATTTAGGTCAATTAAGTATCTTCTTCCTTGATCCTTTAAAAGTTGCTATAGAATTCATCAAATACACTTTGTTTCTCACTGGGATAGTTCATCGATCAAATAGGCAGGATCTAAATCATCACCTTTCAACAAGGTGTTTTAGGGAAATTCTATTGCCAGTCATATAAATGCATTATTCAATATCATTAGCATGTAATTAACCTTAATTATGCCTTTAATGAATTTAATTTACTGCTTAAATATGTTTACACAAAAGCCCTCTTTAACTTCTAATGAGGTCATTGGCCCAAACTCCGATTTCTCACTCTTAAACAAGTTCCAATTAATTTATATGTTTACAATTACTCACTTCCCCCATGAATCCTAGATTAATTTGTCTAAAAGTCACTATTCACAAATTGCTCAAAACCCTAGCGAAGCAAAACTAAAATTCTAATTAGGGAAAACCAACTTAACTTTGATTTATTGCATGGATTTGAACATAAAAGAAGAAACTGGTCGATAATCGTCAAAAACCCACCATGGGTTGTAGAAAATACACGTTTCTTCCTTCTCTATAGTTGAAATAGCTAGAACTTGAGCTTAAAACTATGCTTGATCATTTCCATACTTAGCCAAGTTGGATTTCTAGTTAAACCACACAATTTTGGATCATACAGAGCTAGGGAGAAAAGGTAGGGCATGGGAGAAGAAAGAAAGGAAAACAAAATGAAAAAAATGGATGAACAAGGGCTATAAAGTCAAGCACCAACTTTTCTCATTGGACACTAGCCCCTTTGCATTTTTGCTTTGGCATCGCAGCCCTCATTTGGGTGCCGCAGTGCCCATGCTACTGCCCCCTCTGTCTTGGTTTTTCTCCACTTTATTTCACTCTCTTTTTCATATATTTTTATCCCTCATTTTTTAACCTTTCTTTAACACATTAAAATCTATATTTTGTCCCTTTAACAATATTATTAAATCACCATATACATTAAGGTTCATCATAAATTCCTCATACTTTTAGCCATGACATTAAATTGCATCATACATTTCCTCAATTCACTAAAATCATCTCATGTAATTACTCTCATACATGCTAAAGTTTATAGCCACTTTCTTTAGCATTTCTCTTGCCTCTAATTCAATACATATATATTTGAATCATTTCCTTTTAAACTACATCCTTCTATTATTTTTCCCATTTGCTTCCTCTCATATATTAATTCCTCTTTGATACTGTTATTTAGACATCATAAGTCCAACTAAGGACCATACTAATGCCCGTAATTCAATGAAGGTCATGTCGTATAATAATTCTACTTTCATGGAATGAAATTTGCTTTCAAACCACCTGAAATTACATGCAATTAATGCCCATATGTAGCTTCAACATGCTTTCCTCAACTTAGGTCACCATTTTAATCAAATAATAATGAAAATAGTTCCCCCCATTGTTAACATCCTGTGTGTCACAATTAGCAAGGTTAATTCATATGCTAATTAAGTTAAACATTGATTATGTAATGATAGAAATGATTTTCACTTATTATACCTTATTAGAAATGAATGATTGAAAGAATGCACAGTAAGTATTTGATGAAATGATATTATGAAATGTAACTTATAATTGGCTGGTTTTATCATAATTCTAATGGCCAATTAAGTTGAGATTAAGTAGGGTATGATGTATGTGAAAAAGGAATGTCAATTGGGTAGTATCTGTAGAAGGGATTATGTATGTGTATATATATATATATATCTCAATAAGAATGAGATAAATTTTAACTAAGTCTCTAACTAAGTCATTATGACTGAATTATGGCTTTCACTTTAATGCATGTGAAATTCAAGTAGGTTATGTTATATATGTAGGGTCTTTTGACTCTTGAAGTGGAAACAAATTGATTGGTTGAAGGCAAGAAAGGGTGTAAAGTCCATCTATATAAGGTAAACAGATTTTTCTTGTTTTATTTATAAACAGGAAATTTTATTAGGATAGAGTATATCCCATGGGTCATTTGTATAACATATATTTCATGGAATTGTAAACAGGCACTTTTCATTGATCTCATGGTATTATGTTTTGAAATGATAAAATTGAATATGTTTCATTGATTACATTGATAAGGTAATTTAGGTTATGCATTGAATGTTTAGTCAATGTAAGGCATGGATTGCATTGGATTTGTATACATTAATTGAATTGAAATGTCATTTGAGAATGTATAAAAGAAGGGTTAAGAGATGTCCAAGGGATGGGAATTAGCAAAGGTGTAGAAAAAGGGCAAAACAAAACAACAACTGGGACAACCAAATGGGCATAGCAGTGCCCAAATCTAGAGCAGCAATGCCAAATCATTTGCAACATGGTTCTGTTATCCAACAAATTGAACATGTTTCATCGATTACACTAATAAGTGAATTTGGGCTATACATTGAATGTTTAGTCAATGTAAGGCATGGATTGTAATTTGGGTTATACATTGACTGTTTAGTCAATATAAGGCATGGATTACATTGGATTTGGATACATTAATTGAATTGAAATTTTGTTTAAGAAGGTATAAAACAAGGGCTAAGAGATGTCCAAGGGATGGGCATTGGCAAAGGTGCAGAAAAGGGCAAAATAGAATAGAAAATGGGACATCTAGATGGGTGCCATGATGTGACACCAACTCATTTGCAACATGGTTTCGGCATCAAGCAAATGATTGGGCACTGTGGCGCCAATTTGGTCTCATGCAAAATTTTTAGTTTTCGATATTTTTGAAGCAATGGACATTATAACTTGTGGGTATTAAGAAACTTAAACCTATGAGAAATGAATGTTGTATGGTGACATTATGATGTCCCAAAGTCACACATTTACTATAAGATTTCTTATGCCTTTGACGGCATGATTGAAGAGGCCTTAATGGTGTGATTAAACCTACCTTTGGTGGCATGATTGTTACACCTGCAAAATTTTTATGTCTTTGGTGGTGAAATTGGTATGCCTTTGGTGGCATGATGGTTACACCTTTGGTGCTATGTTTGATTCACCTTTGATGGCATGATTGATACACCTTTGGTGGCATAAGTATCATGAGTTAATATGCCTTTGTTTGCACAACCATAAAGTGTTGGATATAGTTGAATTCTAATAAGTATATTTTGAGAAGAATACAATGTTTGTGTTATGCTCTCGAGAGTATGTAGATAGTAAGGCAAGATAAGAGTCTAATGTGAAGTACTTGTGCCTCTTGAATTTGGAACTAGTGTTGAATTCACATTCATAGTTATTTGTCATGAGATTGCATATGTTTTGAATTTTAGTGAGCATGATTTCTAATAATATTGTACTTATTGTGGTTTTGCATGTTATCTGCTTACTAAGTTTTCCTGAACTCACCTTATTTTATTTATGGGTTTTAGCTCTCCGAAGATGGAGCCCAACATGGGGGGTTGGAGCTCAGGATTATGATAGGCTATAATCTTCATGCTAGTGTGATAAATTTAAAATGTAGAAATTTCTTTTTGATATTTGATTTAATATATAAGTGGTAAATTAAAAAGTTTCAAACTTTATACGTGTTGGAAATGTGTGGATGTATGCTAGTATTTCCATTTGTCATCACAATGTGACCTCCATTTCTAGGCTATGTGTGGGTGTATTTTATGGTTTAAAATGATATTTATATATGTGTGAGATCAGATGGATGAGATTATATAGGTATGAAAGCTATGAATCTAGGGGAGACTTTTTGTAAAGTTTCTCATAAATTATTATTAATAGCACCTTGAAAGAGGGGTGTTACAACTTAGGAGGCTCAAGTCCTCATAATTCCCATACACAACCTATGCCATTTAGGCGTATAATATCACAAGTCATATCCTTCCTATAAAGTACATATCAAATATCATAATTGTGCCATATAGGCATCATTCATCATAACTGTGCCATTCAGGACAGTATCATACCACTGTCATATACAAATCATGGAATGCTTTCCATTCCATCAATATGCTATTCATTTAATTATCATATATTACATGCTGGGATACTCCAAATCCCCACTAATTCCAACACACATATACAACAAAAGAAGAATCATTGGATAATGCTTATCCCCATCAATCAACAAGCCACATATTCACCTCATCACAACAGGGAGAAAACTTAGGATATTTACTATCTCTATCAATCCATGCAATAAAAAATACATCAATATGCGGCATAATATCCAACACAAGTATGGGATATTCTTTATCTCTTTCATCTAGACATCTGTACACAAGAATAAATATCGTTATACACAAATATAATGGATATTTTCTATCCCTAGCCATCACAATTCATATCATAACCAATCATTATGATTTAAGGGATACTCATTATCCCCAACTTTAATGTATTCACAAATCAAATAAACACCAATCTTTAGGAAAGTATGGGATATCTACTATACCAATCATACATACATGCCAAAATTCAAAACATGGGATATTCGCTATCCCGAACTAACCATACATTCATATAATCAAATAATTGCCTACTTAGCTCATGAAGAATCCTCTTAGAACTTCTTGAGTTCTATAACTCCACAAGTTCCATAGCTTTCCATCCATACTCAAATGATCATACACAGGTAATGATTCGATTTGCATATGTGTCACATTAGAACATTTCGTCAAACATGTCCTATGCATAACTTAACGATCACTTTTAATATTTCACAATGGTATTGTAGAATATTCACATATTAATGTTATACAAGTTATATTCAATATAAACAACTTCTTTAAAGCAAGTAATTATACCCTAAAACATACTAATCCATTACCCCACTCCCTTTGGAGTCTTACGATTATAATCAAACTCATTACACATAATTCACTTTGCATGGTACAATTTATTAAATAGTTCATGTGCATCCTTTAAATTATAGTATCTTAGGAAGTATCTAAAGGGGATTCCATTTCCAATAACACCACCCATCATATAAAATAATTATCATTTAATTAATCATAATATAAGTTAATTAAACTATTAACTCACTCAATTCATTGGTCAAACCCCCTACACAAGAAATCCCCTTTTTCCTCAATTCATTTAGGTTATGTATTCATCACGAAGAGCAACATAACTCAATTTCCTCATGTCCACATCATCTCTTAAACACTTTAATTACTTAATTACTCATTCCCCCATGAGTTTAGCAACAAACCCCCATCATTTCCACCTAGAAGCTACTATTCAAACCCTAATAAGGCACAATCATGAAATTAGATGTGAGAAAAGGGTATACCTTTAGATTTGAGTGTTGCTTCCTCCCTTGCATAAGAATCTAGCCCAAACTCTACAAGAACCCACTAGATCAAATTTCTATTTTTTTTCACCATCCAAACTCTATAACTTGGTCTAGGACGTATGCTTGATCACTTTCATACTTAGATAAGGTTGATTTCTCGCTAAAATCACAAGGTTTTGAAGGTTATAAAAGTTACGATAAAAGGGTAGGGCATGGGAAAGAAGAAGAAATGGAATAGAATGGAACCCATCTTAAAAAGTCCATTCACCGACTTTGCTTGGTGCCGCAACACTGGATTTGGACACCGCGGCACCCATTTTGCTGGATGTCACCCTTGCCGATTTCTGAAGTCGCGCTGTGGCACCGGATCCTACAACCCTTTTTACTTGATTTTTCAACGCATTTTCATTCATGTGTTTCTCTTGTATTTATGTTATGATTTTTCTCACATATTAAGAACATAAAATGCATAAAAATTTTACCTCAAATAATTGGGAATCAAATCATATAACCATTCACATATACTTTTAATTTGCATAATTTCATTTAACTTATATACAATTCATACATACTTGAATTATTTCATTTCAAAACAAATTTCTTCACCTTAATTCATTATTATAATTATACTAGAGACAACTACAATGTGTTCAGACACATAATGACCCAAAATTTAACACCCTGGGTGTTATAATGAATTGATGGGATAGGAAATATCCCATGATGGTGCTGATGTATACTATATTTGTAAATGCGTGTATTGATGAAATGGGGAGCATTCCATGAAATCGTATATAGGAATGATAACCAAGTTGCTTTTGCTATAATAGTTTCATTGGTATATTGTGTAATGCTATGATGGCATTGATATGGCATGATATGTTTTATACCTACATGGCATAGTTATAATATGGTGTGCCCGAATGGCACAGTTGAGTGCCTACATGGTACTATTATGGTAGGAGGTGCTCAAAAGGGCTTAAACTTTATATATTAGACTTGAATTGTGACATGTAATCATGATAGAATGGTGTAGAGCATTATGTTAGAATAATGAGGACTTGAACCTCATGGTATAGTTGCATCATTGTATTGATTTTAAACTTCCTATTTTGATTAATTATCATTTTCTTTGATGTACCTACTTAATGAGTTCACTTGGACTCATGCCTTCTTATTCTTATTTTTAGCTAGCATGTCAGGAAATGGAGCCCAACTTTGGGTTGGGGCTTGTAAGCAAGATGTTTTCTTTATGTATTTGTATAATTGTAATTAAAAGAATTCAAATGATGTATTGGCATGTCATAATGATAGACATTTTTGATATTGTGGAGGGTTCTCTAGTTATGTTTATTGCCATATTATGCGACTACGATTCTAAGCAGTGATGGGTAAGTGAATAGTTGTGGGAGTGTACTTTATGGTTTATGTCATTACTATATAATTATTAAAATTATAATTCTATATGATAAATAATTGCACCGGTACAAATCTTTATATTTTGAGGTAGGTTTTGTCATATTTTTGATAGAATATTTCCCTTAAGATTGAAGATATTATAGGGTAATGTGAAAATGCATATGCCCTTAGGCAGGGTGTGATAGAATGGTATCATAGCTATGTTTCTCTAATACTAGGGCAATGGGGTATGTGATGAGTCCTAGAACCATGATGGCAATGATTATTGGAAAGAGATAGGAAATGACATGCTTAATATAAGTTTATTAACCCATGCTTAATATTCTAATACAAGTCTATTAGCTTAAAGGAGGCTAATGTAGGGTGAATTTTAGCCATATTTTGAAGGCTTGAGAGAGGGAGAAAGGGGGCATGTAAATGGTAATAGTGAAATGAATATAATAGTGCTTTGATAGCACAAATATGCTTATCATGACCAGGTGGTGCATCTGGGCATTGTAATTGAATGTTTAAATATTATTGCTTCAGTGTATTTGAAATTGAATAGATGAAACTGTGAAGTTTCAATGAAAAGGTGTTGAAAACTTAATTCAATTTTTTTATTTAATGGGTTTTGTGATCAAATTCTTGAATGCATTCAATCAATATAGTTGTGTGAGCCTTAGCTGGCTATTTGATTGATTTCATTGGATATGGTGTGTCATGACATAATTATTCCTAGATGTTTGATTGTTATAAATGATGGCATGTCCATGTGTTGCTGAATAACGAATGGTATTCCATTTGTTTATGCCTTTGTTATCTTAGTAAACTGAATTCTTGTAAGATTGGGTGAATATACATTCTCTGATGGTTCATCGTGAGGCATGAGGGTAGAATGAGTATCCCATAGTTTATTTATGAGGACTTTGATTGGATGGATTGCTATGTGTGTTAATTTACATTGGATTCTACTATGATTGAATAGATTTGATAATGTGATGACTAAAATTGTGTATTCCCATGTATGACCCTCATATGACTGACATTGAATTTTTACTATGAGGCTAAGCTGCTTTGATTGATACATTTGATTGTTATAGTTTTGTATATGTGGGATGTGCATTTATGTGTGTGAATTTATGTGATATGATATGTAGGGTGCCTAGGGAGTGTGGTGGTTGGAGGTTTGGTATGATGATGTGTGGAGTGATGAGGTGTTAGGAGTGTGATGGAAGCCCACCAGGACCACCAATATGTTATGATTATGCTTGGATGACACATTTGTGGGCGAGGTTAAGAAGGGGAGTGGCGACCTTACCACTGATATGATAGGCATCCATGGGGTGCCGCCATGCCATGGTGGAGGCATGGTTACAAACACGATAGACATCCTCAGGGTGTTGTTATGCCTTGGTGGTGGCATTGTTATATTTTGTATTGATGCGCCTTGATAGCATGGAGGCCTGGGGGGTTTGGTTTTGATGCCTAGATAGCCTAGTATGATCTAACATCCTTATTGGGTGATGGCCTAGATTGGCTTGGGACTTGACAAGTATAGCCTAGATAGCTCGGATATGATGTGGTAGATTACAATTTCAATGTTGAGGCTTTATAGCCTGGATTGTGAGATAGTATGTAGTATGAGTGTTATGTTGATGTTGTATTGATTAGACATAATTATGTAGCACGCTATTGGACTGCTATGTTTTGGATTTAATGATATTGTATCTAATGAGGATACGAGATGGTATGACGGCTTGGATGGCTTGGATATGTTATGATACTATGGCGTTTTGATGCATCTTGATGGCACGGATAGGTGATGGCATGGTCTTTGATGCGAGTAACCTATGACCCCTATGGAGCAATGAAGGCAGGGTGCCATGGAGGGTAGTGGGAAAGCTATCATGGTCCTGACAAGCTATGTAGCCATAGGTACAGGGAGAGACTAGCGCACATCATGATGTGGTAAGAAATGATAAGCCTTGAGGATAAGGCTGGCTATAAAACTAATATGATAAAATAAATGCATATGAAGATGTAACATATTGTGAAATTGCATATGAGTTATGTTCTAATAGCATTTGTATTGTGAGTGTGTACCCTATCTTGATAAGTTGCATGTGTGTATATCTATGTATGATTTTATGTCATGAAATTGTTATAGTAATGACACTAATAGAGTGCATGGATAAAAGGATAGATCCCCATGCCTTGGGTGATTATGAAGTGTTGTCCGTTTATAGTAATTGCGAGTAAAGCTAGTTTAGCTTTCATGAGTAAAGTGTGAACCTATATTGATAAAAGTAGAAAACTTTGGATAAGGAATTGTGTAAGTGATATTGCTAGAAAAAGTAAACGTTTATTGAATGATCAGGACATATGATAAGAAAAACCCAACTTGCGTGGTTTATCATATGTATACGAATCCGCGAGGTGTGAAATAGTCCATATGAAGAAATTATAAACTTTAGGAACTAAATGGAACCAAACAATATTCAAAGTTTCATGGATGAAACTTTTTGTAAGGGGGGTGGTTTGTAACATTCGAGGTGTTGAAAATAAGGGTAAATTTTTCTTTTATTTGACTATAGTGACAATTTGAGGTGAAGAAAATCAAGTTTTAAAATGAACTAGTGCAAGTGTATATGGCGTGCATGTGAGTTGAATGTACTATGTCATTACAAGTATATGTGAGTAGTGACATGACTTAATTCTTAGTTATTTGAAGGATATCATTGTGCATATTAATCATATCTTAATGGGGAAAAATCATGAAAAAAATCATGGGAAAAATAGATGAGAAAAATAGGTTGAAAACCCAAGCAAAATAGGGCAAATTGGGGACAACGGGATCTGGAGCCACATGGCCACTTTGTGAAGGCGGTGGGCATGGGCGTCTAGCAAAATTTGGTGTTGTAATGCTGGCTAATGAGGTAAGTTAGTGGCCCAACTTTTAAGGTAGTTCCATCCCTTTTATTCATTTCCATCCTCTTCTTCTTCCTTCCAGGCCCAAACATTTTGCTCTTGCCTCTTTTATGCCTAATTTCTTACTTAGCTAGAAAACATGATGATTTAGGTGGGTAATTGCTTAAACATGCATAAAAGTTTGGGTTTTCATTGTTTGGATAGAGGAAAATGGAAAAAAAATCCAATTTTCTATAATTGGAGGGAGCTATTTGAAGTTTTGAGCTTGAGTTTTTGTTTTGGGGTGGAAGCTACACTTGAATTTTATGGTAAGTCACTTATTCCTAATTGAAATTGTGATTTATGCTTGCGAGGGTTTGGGGAGTAGTAACTTTTGCGGAAATTGATATAAATTAATGTGGGAATTATGGGAGAAATGTTTAATTAGTAAATTACAACATATTGAGGCTTAATTGGTCATGAGAAATTCAACTTTGGTTGTTATACATAATCTATTTAGGGATTAAGGAAAGGGTTTTTGTTTATGGGCTATGTAAGCCACGAATTGATTGGACTAAAGGCCTAGTTGGATTGTTCTAAAGGTTAAGTGCATGCAAATTATGTTGTATGATGATTGCATATGATTAGAAATGGAATTTCCTAAAGACACTTCATTGAGATGTATAAATTTGTCTACAAGATGTTTGATCAAATGTCTTAATGAGAAATAAAATGTAATTGATTAAATTCATGGTAGCCCTTAATGGATTATGAGAAGGAATGTAAGTTAGATAGCATTGTGGCTAACGTTAGAGTGCAACTATGCACTTAAAAGGTATATAGACTTATTGTTAGGCCCTAAAATTTTTGGAATGGGAAGAATTACTTTTATAGTTTATAAAGGGATAGTGCATGTATAACTTAGAAAATCCTTGATACAAATGGAAAAATTATGTTAGACATAGGAGTGGATGGTGTTTACAATGAACGGGAAAGAAATACAGTGGAAGAAGTGGATAGAAAGTAAGACAGATAGGTTGTATGTGCACTTGTTAAAGTGCACCACTGGAGTACCATGGGGACTGGAGCTTAAAATGCTCCACATTCCCCATTTGCAGTCCAAACAATTCTAGCCCTTTCCCCTTGCTCCCAAAGCTCTAGAAATTGTTTCTTCCCATAGAATCCAATGTCAAGGTGCTAGGGAATTGATGGGAAGTAGTGTTGTAGCAATTCGACATGAAGAAAACATTTTATGGTGTTGATTTGGACAATGGGAGTTGCAAAGAATTCAAGGGTTTTGCATTAGAGTAAGAAATTATGGATTCTAATCAGAGTGAATTGGAAGGTAAGCTATTTCAATTAGTAATTAATCTTTTCTATTAAATAGATTATTTGAATTCTAGTTATAAAGTTGCATTTCATTGTTGGGTGGTTGGAAATTAGGGAAAACATGAATTTATAGTGAATTGGGTGTTTTGAATATAGATTGTAGTAAGAATTCAGTTCAAATATGTTTTTATGCAATTTGGGGCAGAAGTCCCAACTTATGAATAACAAGCATACTGAAATTGGAAAACTGTACTATAGATGTTTGATGAAATGGTGCTAAGCGTAGTACAACATGATTAACTTTGGTTAGCGATTCCATTATCACATATTAATTGAATTACAACTATGTAATTAATGAAACCCTAACCAAGGTTGTGTTAGAAACTTAGAGTGAAATATGAAGTGGTTACCTTTACAAACACAGAATGCAATTGAATGATCATGAGATCTATGTTTCAATGTAGGACTTCTGACTTGTGAAGTAAATCTTGGAAATACAAGGTTTATAGTTAAAGAAAAGTGTGCGGATTAAGTATAAGGCAAGCAAGTTTTCTTTCTTATGTAATTGTATTGAATTTTGGGATCATGTATTATTAGTATTATTCTATTGTTCCATTGATCCTTTATATTGTGAGTTAATTTTGGGTAAAGTTATTGTCTTATGCCTTGGCTATGTTTAAACTTGTTAAATTGGGTAACGGAAAGTTGGGATATAAAGAGAATTATGTATTGACGAAGGAAATTAATGTCATGGAGGAATTAAGTTAGTATATGTTGAGTATTATGAATTTCATCGAAAGATAGGAATATAATGTCTTATGTAAATGGGAATGATACTATATGCATGATCATCTCATAAGATATGTGGGAATAATGGAAAAGAATCAAGGTTAAATGAGGTAGATTAAGAGGTAAGTAAGGTGACTAAACAAGGGAAAACAAAGGAACATAAGAAATGAGTTAACAGGGCAAGCTTCCAAGCAAAACAAATGAGTGGTAGGGTCCATGCCACAGCACAGAATTCCCATGCTGCGGCATAAAATTTCTATGCCGTGGCATGGAACCCAAAATGTGAAAAGAAAGGGAGACAACAGGGTCCATGCCGTGGCACAACATTTTCATGCTACGGTATAGAACTTCCGAGCCGTGACACAAAATTCCCATGCCGCAGCTGTAAATAGTAACTTTCCCAATTTTTTTGAATTTTGCATATTTTGTAAAATTGAGTGTATTTATGGTAATTATAATATTTTGAAGGTATGTTTTTTTGTAATATTATTGAGAAACATTAGAAATAAAATGAGATCACAATAATTTATAAGTTAGATAAATATTGAATGACATGGGAATATATTATATAAAAAATTAAGTTGGATGATTTAATTGAGCATTAAATTGAGTTGAGTAATTTAGTTAAGAATAGGAGGCTTGCCAAAATATTATTTATGTGAAATTGGGTTTTGTTTCCTATCGGGATGGCTTATTTGATTATTTGGAAGACTGCCCATAAAAGGAGCTTTGTTATGATTACGCCCATAATGGCAAAGAGGTTAAATTTGGCCTATTGTGTGAGATTACTCTCCTTACTTAGTAAGTGTGGATGGAGAACTGGTAATCCCTGGGTAGCAATGAGAGCAAGATATCATGCCAATGATTATATTGTCAAGGATTTCGTAACATTATAGCCATGGTTGCCAGGAAGAATTAGAGCACACTAAAGTTTTAAGAATATTGAGTCCACTTGGTATGTGGCTAAGTCCACTTGATTGATAGTTCCTAGGCATGGTATTTATTGGTAGAAAAGGGAAAATAAATTTATGTGCTGATTAATTATGATTAGACTCTTAGCTAGAAATTCTTATATTTGGATATACACAATAGTAGTTCCAATTGCATGTGAAAGGTTGCTTCATAATACATTCTATTGATTATTACTTGCATGACTACTTATTGCGTTGCCCAGATTCATTCTATTTATTATGGTTTTAGCTTATACGTCAGAAGATGGAGCCTAACAAGGGGTTGGAGCTCAGGAAAGGGATAGACTTTGATGCTTTGAAATTCTAAATTTTTAATATATTTTGGAAATGTATTATAATGTACTTTGTGAGTTGTATCAACATTGTAAATAATGTATAATCAATGTGTAATTAATGTTTTATAATAAACATAGAACTAAGATGTATAAATTAACTTTCATGTCATTACTATAGCAGGGGTGTGTATACCTTTTCCTCACACTAACTTATAGTGCAACCATGATTTTGCGCATTTATGGTTACTTATAATTCACGTATACAACTTTAAGAGGGTAAGTTTAGGGGAGACTTTGACCATGGGTCCTCCTGTTATTAGCTTAGAAGCTCCTCCTAAAGGTCGGGTGTTATAAAGTGGTATCAGAGTGGAATTATGTCAAATACTTAAAAGGAGATAAGTGCCAAAACTTTAATGGTAAGGGTGTTGAAAAGGGGTAAAAGAATGACATGTCTAGTTTTTAAAATACTAGAAACATGGGGGAACATTAGTATAAAATGTTATTCGAATCCTTATATTGATAAGTTGAATTACTTTCTTAATCTAGTGTTGTTATATGATCATATACTCTTCCTTATATAGTATTGGCATCAAGGAAAAGAGTGGACAAAGGTAAAGCCCCCATTGTCGAAGAGGAGTCATCGAGAAGGACTACCTAAACTCGAGTGACAGGGATTATTATTAGGGAAACTCATGCTGAAGCCTCCTAAATTGATGAAATATCAAGGTTGACCCAAAATGAGGTTGAAGGAGGGGTAGTTAAGTGGAAGGAAGGCTAGGAGGCAGGACCGACCTACAAGGGCAGATAGGTCAGGCATTCTAGTTCCTAGTGGTGAGGTAGTTCCGCCTACAATGCCCAAAACAATGACACCAGAATTTGGTGCCATGATGACAATGATAGAGGGTATTATTTAGACCTTACAAGAACTCATCCAAACTCAAAGGAGGCACGTAGAGGAGCCTGTAACGCCCCGCCCTCCTGGGGTCGTTACTCCACTTTACACCATAAATCCACATGATTATACCATGATTTTTCC
>JAYJMB010003194.1:0-14365 GCA_036873735.1 Pouteria campechiana
TCGGTTGTGAAGGTGTGACGCGTTTTAAAACCGTGCGGGTGTGTGCCCAAAGCGGACAATATCACACTGGAGCCCCGAGTTGTTACAGAAGTTTATTAAAGCTTAGAGCCACTTGAGTGTGTCAAATTGGTTGTAAGATGAGTTTTGTTTACTCTTTCATTGTATTTGTTATACCTTGGTTTGGAGTGTAAAGAAAGTGATTGTTTGAATCATTACAAGTGTGTAAGTGATTCAATTATACAACTACCTGGAGTTATAAATCTAGAGGGTGGAGAATTTATACTTTTAACTTTGGGATTAAGTTAATTAGTGAAAACCAAGTCAAGGAATTTGACTTGAAGAGTGGAATAGGTAGCATTCATGTTTAGAAAATTGAGCCAGACTAGCCAATTCAACTAGGAACCGGGGCTAGGCCATCAGTTTCTTTTTTTTTCTTAATATAAAAAAAGAGGGCGTGCCGGTGCTCGAAGGACCTAGATGAAATGCACTGGATGGGGAGCCAAGAGCCCTAAATCAAATTTTCTCAATTTCCCCCTTCCTTCCTGGTCCTCTCCCCTATTGCCAACGAGTTCCTTCTCCTTGCCTCCTTGCCTCTCTATCGTTGCTGACGCCAACTGCCTCTCAGCTCTCTAGTAACTCTCTCTCTCTCTCCCCCCTACCTCTACTGGTATTTCCAATATCGTCTCCCTTCTCACTGGATCACTATTTAGTTTCCCTCTCTCTTTGTGCTTTTTGTTATTTAAAATAGTAGAGATTATTTTCTTTGATTCTTTGTTTTAGTTATTGGCTTCTTTCTCAGTTTTCATATCTTTAGCAGTTTGCTTTTATTTTTCTACTTCTTGTTCCAATTTACCGGTGGTTAGGATCATAGCTAGCATTCCAATTGAGAGCACATGGCTGAGCAAATGCAAGCATTGCTGTAAATGGTACAAAATCTAACTATAAAAATATTTGTCAAGATATCCCACATTATGGTGAGCGGCTCTGGCATAATTTTGATTATGATGGAGATCTTTCACGAAGTTTATGGGGATCATAATTTGGATTATTATCTAAACATATTAGTTCATGTTTGACACTCAATCCAATTCCAACCCTACTACAACTATATATTTTTTAAAAAATTTAAATATATCTTTATTTTTTAAAAAATTAAATATGTAAATTAATTATGCATCATAATTATATCATGCTGACATCACTAATTCAAATTGATTCACTCCACCGATTGAGCCAGAACTGGACACTCAAATGGTTTAACCTTTGGTCCAGTTTTCTAAACATTGGGTAGGATTTGCCAAACCACAATAACTTCTGCGTCTTTTATTTTATCTAATAGTTTTATATTATAGTGTTATTAACCCACTTATGTTAACTCTATTTGCTTAAGCCATAGTATGGGACCAATAAGTGGTATCAAAGTGATCTTTGTATTGCTTAAAGTGATCTACTATGGCTTCATCAAGTAGTAGCGAAATTAGAAATAACAATAATAATGAAAATGAAAATAGTAACAATGGATTTGCATTTCGATCCACCTATTTTCTAGAGGGACTATCTTCAAATAGAACCCCATATTTAAGTAGAGATAATTATCAACTCTAAAAATTAAGAATATAAAGTTTTTTGATGGGTCATAACATGTCTGTCTAAAGCATAATTGAAGATGGTTTTACAGCTCCAGAAGGAAGAACAATCACTTAGATAATAGAACAGAAAGAGCAAAGTTCTACAAATGAATAAGTTAAAAGTCTTCTGTATTATGCAATTTCACAAGCTAAGTTTGAATGTAAATTTGCAAAATATATATGAGAAAAACTTTTAAGTTACCCATGAAGGCATGTTTCATGTGAACGAGAAAAAAACTATCTTGTAATGCATGATTATGAATTGTTTATTATATTACCTAATTAGTCTATTACTGAGATGAATTATAAGTTTATCAAGATTACCAATGCACTGAAAGAACTTGGAAAAGAGTATTGAGAAGGAAGAAGTTCAGAAGATACTTAGATCTTACCTAAAGCATTGACAGCAAAGGTGACTATAATTGAAGAAGTTAAGGACATCTCAAAGTTAAGAATTGATGACATGATTGGCTCATTGTTGTTAGACGAGCATGTTATCAAGAAAAATAAAACTGAATTTAAAGATAAGAGTTCATTGGTATAAAAGTTAGATCTGACCAATCTAATGTTGATACTAGTGAGGAGGATGAGGTGATTTCTATGCTCACCCATAGGTCTTACAAATGAACAATAGGATGAAAAATCGATTTGCAATAGCCCAGAGATTGCAGAAAAAAGGGTAATAGAAAACCAAAAATAGAGACATCTTTTAGAAAGGAAGAAGATGAAAATTAGATGCAACAATTGCGATGGTAATAGCCATATCTAAAGAAAGTTTAGTCATCCATCAAAAATGATAGGAAGAAGAAATAGAAACCTCAGAGTTTTGGAGCTTAGTGTGATAGTGATTCATCTATGAATTTTGAATCTGACAATAAGTGCGATGTTAGTTTAATAGCACATGATGATGAGGAATGAGGAAGTAATGCTTTAGAGGAGGTGAGCTATGATGAGTTTTTGTTTGAATTGCAACAGTTACACACTGCACTTCTTAGAGAGTAAAAAATGTTGGGATTATTATATGATTTTAATGACAACAAAACTTGTCTTAAGACTTAATTTATGTTAATGATGTTTCTAATATAGAAAGCTTGAAATGTACAAAGATATGCTTAAAATATCATTTATGAAAGCATATACATCTTGATATAAGTCTAAAAGAACAATCATATTGATCCATATTACTTTCAACTTTGTTTATCATGCCCTGGATCATATGTTAAAAGTGCTTTAAAGAGATATCTTCTTGAATGAAGAACAATGAGTGCTTAAATGAGCTTATAGATACAAAAACATGATTTAAAGTACCTATCCATGTTTTACAACTTATGCAAATTTCATATGGATTTACAATAGAAAATATAATAAAAAATACAATATAAGATTTATTTATGTTCTACAACTTGTGAAAATCATGTGAGGATAAACATATTTTGATAAGTGTGCTACATAGAATATATTCTTTACATGAAAAAGAAATTATGCTTAAATGATTTATCTATACTCTAACTTATTGGTACTATATGTGGATAAATGTATCTTGATTTATAATGAAAAATGTCAAGATAACAATGTGGGAAAAGTGAAAAAATTTCCAAGTATAGGTTTGCTGCTATAGTACATTTGGTATAGTAAAATGCTACAATATTGCTATAGTGTCAAATGAAGTAGAAAAAGAAATAAAGCTTTAGACAAATTAGCAAATAAAGTAATAGATGAAGTGGAAGAAAAAGTTTGAGTTAGCAGATGAAGTAACAGATGATTATTGCAGCAATGACACTACAATAACGCTGCTACAGTACAATTGACAAAGCTTCAAGCGATTAGCAGATGAAGTAACAGACAAAGCGGTGCAGTGGTATAGTAATCTGCTTTAATAACATTGCTACAGTAATACTGCTATAGTACCAACAAATAAGATATTCATCTGATACTTCAGACAAATAACAGATGAAGCGTTATTACAGTGATCTACTATAGTAACCCGCTACAGTACCAGCAAGCAAAGCTAGCTAATTTGTCTGCTACTTACTTTAGACAAAGCGGAGCTATAATGATCTACTATAGTAACTTATTACAGTGAAAACTCACTGTTTTCAAATATCAAAAATTCAACACTCTGTAGCAGCTGGATTTTGCAATAATATTCTTTCAGGCAGTCCACAACCCTTCTGGATGGTAAAGATAGATAATCTATTGAAGGAGAACAAAATGCTTGAGGGTTCTAAGTGCTAAATAAGAATCAAACATTAAGAACACATTTAAATTTTCAAGTGCAGGACTGCAGATATTTGCTATAACCATCTGCCACATTTCAGAAAGTTTGAATTACAGAGATTTTGAAATATGCTCAAAGATGTCAATTTGAATACTCTATTCAAAATCTTATCTTATCCAAAGAGACATTGAAAAGGCAGCAGATGGATAAAGAAGGAGACGAAGAGAGTCTGTCCAACCAAAAGAGACTTTGTCTAATACCTACTTCAGACAAATGTAATAAATAAATAATTGATCAAAGTAGAGTAACTGAATTGTTAGAATTTATTGTTTCCTTTCCAGAACAGTGAATGAAGTCAAAGCTGTAGTATTTCCTCATTCGTCAGTTGCTTTAACCAACTATTTGCCTTCTTTTATGTCAAGGTCGGCACTGCAGAATGACTCTAAGCATATGGGATTAATTAGAAGATGGAGTTTTCAAATAGGAGATTATTAGAATGGTCTTCTATATTTATTTCCTGCTCATCTACTTTTGTCTTTGCATTCAATGAAGATCATCTTCCTCCAACGGTCAAGTTTTCAAGATAGCTATTTAAGGAGAAGAGATGAGACGATTTAAAGGTGGTGAAGGAAGAAATTTCAAATGAGCTTAATCTTATACAAATCCTTCCACCCATGGCCAGCCAAGAGCTTCAACCTTCAGCTATTTATCCTTGACATTAAACCTTCATATTCTTAATAGTCATTATCCTTACATTATAAGAAGATCCTTTTGTATGATTAGAGCTCTAAAAGATTTCATCTTCCTCTGTGCTTCATTGTAACACTTCGTAAAAGTGTGTAATTTTTCTGGTTAATCTGAAAATCGGAGAGTTGATGGTGATCTTTGAAAACCATCAAGTTTGCTGTTAATCTTAGAAACCAGTGAATTTAAAAACCAAAAGAATACTGGGAGCACTATGCTTATGCCCCTTGGAGCTAAAATCTAGAAGTATTAAGAATACTTGTTTATTCCCCCTAAAGTTTGAAGCTAGATGAGTACTGGGAGCACTATTGTATTTCTTTTATATGGGATATAGTAGAACCCAAGGCATAATGAGTATGTATTCTTGGAAGAGTGGATGTAGGGACGAGGTTTCTAAATCACTATAAAAATTATATTATCTATGTGTGTGTTTGCTTGCTTGTTTTATCTTTCATGCATTTTACTATTTATATTATTTATCTTACAATACACCACACATAATCCCAAAAAGAGGGAAATGATCTAACAGAGGTTGAGCAATGAATTTTTATGTACCCCATTTACTTTGGGAACCAACAAGTGGTATCAAAGCGGGCTACATAAGTAATTGTAGAGATCCGCATAACTAACCCAATACTATCATCCTCTATATTCTGCGAAGGATAATTCACCTCCCAACTTCCATACTTTGATGGTTCAAATTATGTTCAATGGAAGGGAAGGTTGGAAATTAGTCTTATAGCCAACAACCTTGATTTGTGAAAGACGATTTTTATTGGCTTTGTTGAGGATGAAGAAAGAGCATGGCAAGATGATGTTAAGGAAATGAATGCCCTGGTACATGCTCTCTGCCCCACCATTTACAACTTTGTCTTAAATTGTAAAAGTGTAAAAGAAATGTTAGATAGGTTAAAGGCAATTTCTAATGGGCAAAATAATTTGCTACAAGATGATACTAATCTTCCTATTCAGCTAAACATGAGTGCAGGAAAAGACAAAGGAAAGAAAGAATACAAAAAGGAGCAGCAAAAAGAAGAGGAAGTGAGCCAAGTTGTTTTGCACTTAAATAAAAATAATACTATTGTTGAGATTGATTTGAGTGCACAAAACCAAGTAGAAGAAAAGGAGGAGCTACCTCGAAAAGAAAAAGACTCATAGGTTGATGGGGAGGAACCAAAAGAAGAGAAAGAGAAAATGAAGATGATGAAGAAGAGAAAGAAGAAGAAGAAGAAGAAGAAGTAGTAGTAGTAGTAGCAGAAGAAGAAGAAGAAGAAGAAGAAGAAGAAAAGATTGATCAAGTTCTACCAAAAGGAAAATGACTTCTTGATGGATGAAGAAGATGTTTAAAGAAGTCAAAGACAAAGGAAAGGTAGGTGCAGGTATGGCAACTCGAACCCAAATTCCTCTATATTCTTTTAATGTCCATACTTAATTAATTTACTCATTTATTTTTTATATAATTTAATTTGTATAGAATCTTAAAGTTTAGTTGAAAACATTTAAATCAAATAAATTCGTGATACAAAACTGAAACACAAATCGAAACAGAAGTTTAGAGAAACCTAGGAAAATGAAAACATTCATATAAGAAGCAAACAACTTAAGTAATGAAATGATCTATTCAAAATGGTGAAGTATATTTCATTTAGTTGAGCAGTCTAGATTATTAATCGCATACTATTTCGTAATAAAAAGGAATTGCACTATTTAAGTTGCTGCATAAAGCTCACATCTATTTGACTTTGCAAATGAAAAAAAAGTGCAAAAATCTCTCAAGTGTATGCAGGGAAAGCTTGAATGAGCACATGAAAGAAGGAGAAAGAAGAGAAAATTAGATCATCTTCTCAATGTACAAACTTTAAGCTGAAGAAAGAAAATCAATTGCTGAAATGAAAAGTCAAGATTGGCATCATCATTTATTAGCTCAAATGCAGAATTTAAAAAAGAAAGTGACAAAAGAGATAAGTTTGCCAAACTTGATATATATTTGCTTGATAAACACATTGAACATTCTTCATGTTCCTAAAATATACATCTAATTGCTTTAGATTTGAATGAATATGAATTCATTGTTTCTAAACTAAATCATTCTGAAAATTTAAATTGATATGCAAAATAACTAATCCTTAATATAATTACAGTCCTAAGGCATAGTCAAGCTTATTTGGGAAACCTCATGATTTAGGGTCTCGAGTAGGCAGTCCATGCCTAGGCATTCCTTTTATAATCATCGTTAAGGCTTGAATCCCTAGGATTGAAACAATTAACAAAATAACTTAAATCTTTATGAATGCTTAAAAGTTATGCTTATGTCATGAATTATTGCATCTTATTTATTATTCCATCATTTATGACTGTAATGTTTGCAATAATGTTTGAGCATATAAAACTTGAAATCATGAGATGAGAAAATTCAAATAATATGTGATAGCTTGTTTCATCCCAAGCTACTTTCTGCAATTTTCACATCATCTGGAGTAGTTTTAGTATTTTGATCATAAGTTTCTCGTATAAACTCAGAATTAAGTAATTATTGATTCCATGGATAGATAATTTAAAGGGATACAACTTTTATGTTTATCACTTTTATTGAATCAGCCTCCTTCTAAGGGTCATTGGGCCTCAAAGAGATGACTTTTTGACAGAATGGAATTTCAAACTAAGTTTCACAGTTTCCTAGGCATAACTTTCTCATACAAAATCAGAATTATGTGATTATTGATGTTTGAAAAAGATAATAATAAAGGGTATAACTTGATGTTTAACGTAATTTCCAAACCTGACTCTAGAAGTACCATAATTTGCCTAAATATGCCACTTTGCGTTGATAAAATTCTTTGAAAATCAAATCTTATGTTGAAAACTGAAATATGATTGTTCGATGATTTGTTCAACTAATGAAGTGTATAAATTATGATATGAATAGATTTACAAAAGCACGTATTGACCATATAAGGACATACAAAAGGCTTATGAATTTCTAAAGATGACTAAATAAGTGTAGTTTGAGTGAGCATGAAAAGTGATATCTATTTTAGATTGCCCCACTTTATTTAAGTTTCATAATGAGATACCTTACAAGTAGAAATAATGATATTTCTTACAAATCTGATTTTAGATGAATTAAAGAAGAATTTTTCATGAAGCACCCTTGGATTAAGCACTGAAATTTAATTGCTTTTGATCATCCAAAGTTTAGTTTAGAAGAAATCAACATTCCTGAAGATTTATCTGAAAAGTTGTTAATTCCTAAGCATGTGAATTCAAAGAACTTGAGAAAGCTAAGAAATATTCAATTCACATATATATCATATTAAGGTGTGCTATGTAAAGAGCTGAGAAATGTTGAGCACCTTTTTTTGAAGATTTAGAGTACTTTTACTGCATCTTTTGGTTTGTCTATGATAAGTAACAAACAAATTGTTAAGGTGCAGACGAAGTTCTTTTTTTACTGTTCAATAGACGAAGTAGCTTTGTCTAGCAACGTCTTTGGTTTGTCTATTTTAAGTTACAGACAACTCTTGATAGCGTGGACAAGAATTCTTCACAGTAGATGAATTGACTTCATCTATTGATTTATCTGAAGAGAGCTATAGACGAATCTAAAAGGCGCAAACAGAGATTACCTTTATAGTTATATTTCTCAATCCACCATCTTAAGAAAAGAATATAAGAAACTTAGTTTGTACAAAGCATCACCTAATGACCAAAATGGTAGAAATTCCAATCTAAATTAAGAAAAATTCAGTATTGTCATTGAACAACATCAAGAAACTACAAACTAATGAGAAAAATAAACACAACAATTAGAATCATGTCTTGTCATATCATAACTATTGAATGATTGAAATGATAGGTGTTTGTCAATTTATATGATTAAAACTTTATGTTTTCATTCTTAAAAAGATGTGACAAAGTTTCTTATGCAATTTCTTTATGAAATATGACTGTCGGTTTAGTTTCCTTTGTGCTTAATTGAGAATTATGATTTTGATGCATTCTTGAAATGATATATGAATCGATGCATGCTTGAAAATTATTTACATATCTTCAAAACTTCAATTATAATTTGGATGTTGCTCATGACATGAATCTGTCCTTTATATTGCTAAAAACTAATTATATCCCATGCTCATAGTTATGCTTTTTATAGGACTAAGATCTATATATGATTGTGAACTCTTTAGGAACCCAACAAGATAGGGAAAGAAATATGTATATTTGTGAGTCATAATCTTAAAACAAAATGGGGGAGAGTTTGGATCAAAAGAAAAACTAGGAAAGAATGGATTGTGCTTTATATGTTTCTGCTCTGTGTGAATTGAAACAACAAAGGATAGCAGAACATTTCGGATGAAAGTATTAATCCATACCATGCTCTTGATTGCATTTACCTATCCTATCTTCTAATTATTTGTAATGCCTCACCCTTCCGGGGATGTTACTCCATTTTACACTGCAAATACATATGGTCATACCATGAATTTTCCACTTCTAAGGTGGGGTTGCTCTGATACCATTTTCTAGTTAACCTAATTATTATCAAAAATCTGACAATCTCCCTTGAAAATAGGGTTGTCCACGTAGGTACAA
Organism: Pouteria campechiana; assembly: GCA_036873735.1. Classification (NCBI taxonomy): domain Eukaryota; kingdom Viridiplantae; phylum Streptophyta; class Magnoliopsida; order Ericales; family Sapotaceae; genus Pouteria; species Pouteria campechiana. The sequence continues at coordinate 9,184 of JAYJMB010003194.1, forward strand.
ACATTCATCACATATTAGGATACATTTCTCCATTATAATTCATGTTACATCATGATGGCAATGAATATGCTCCTCCACTATACAACTTTCAACCACACACTTACAATTATATAATGAATTGCTCTTATATTACAATTATACAGAATTATCACTCTTTAATACACTTTATACATCATTGGACATATGCTAACATGATTTCAAATATACACACGATGAAAATTTTTAATTTAATACATTATTAAAATATAAATCCCCTGCTATACTTTCCTTACCAGACTTCTATTCTCATGGCTCAACCTACCAGCTAAAAATATAAATAAAGAGTGAGTTCGAGCAAACTTAATAAGTAGGTGTGAAATCAGAAATTATTAACAAAATGAGGGATTCGTTTGTATTCCAAGAACCAATTCACACATTTGCATACATAGCAACCCATGTCATCCAAGCATGATCATATCCAAGTCATTTCAAAAAAATAAAATAAAATCTCAGCATTATACATCCAAATATATACATAACAAAACCATACTGATGTATAATCCACATCTCAGGATATTCTCATATCCCCACATTATATTTTCACATTTCCATACATCAAGATAATCATAATAAACACAAGTATGGGATATCCTATATCCCACTAATTTATACGTTAAACAAGAAATAATATTAATACACAAATCATGTAACTTGGGATTTTACCAATCCCACATCATGAATACAAACTCATTTTTATTTGTTAATCCTAGGATATTCACAATCCCACTCATATACACAATTAATCTTTGTATAATCACAGAAAGTTGTAACACCAGAACGAATATGGGATATCTATCCCATTGAATCATTAGAATAAAACAATCATGGGATACTTACTATCCCTTAATAGTCATTACATCCAAAACATACATGCCCATTTAGCACAATGGGATAGATACTATCCCCATCCATTTAATCATTCATGCAAGCATACAAGTACACCTACTTACCTCATAATGATCTTCTTCATAATCCACATCTTTTCAAACTCAACTTGTCGCCCCCATGCCAAAAAATCCTACACATATCAAATGAATATCATATATTATTTACATATATATATATACATAAACAATTCTCATTAATATAATGAAGCATAATGACTACATTTTTCAGTCTAATGCATCTCGTTGCATTTTACATAATTTCATTTTTACCCTACTAGACCTAGTTATAGTAAATTATCCATGACTTTCTCATATTAATTCTAAATTTACTGATTATTCTCTCTTTGTTTAGATAATTTTAAGGCTTACAACTTTAATGATGAACACTTTTTCTAATACAACTTCTAAATTGGGTCGTTGGGCACCACAAGTGATACCTTTTGTAGTGAATCATTTCCTAGGAACAGTTTTAGTAATTTGGGCATAACTCATTCACGTGAATTCCAAATTAAGTGATTTTTATGTCATTTATTTCTATGACTTTTATGTTGACCACATTTATTAATTCAGCTCATAATGGGAGTCATGGGCCCCACAAGGTAACGCTTATTAATTTAGAGACTGTTACTTTGTTTTACATATAACTCTCTCATATAAACTCAGAATTTAATGTTTCTTATCTTGTTAGAAGATAACTTTAAGACATAAACTTTTATTTTGAACACTTTTAAAAAATTAAATAATTTATAGGTCAAAATTGGGATGCCATCAGCACCTGTGCAATTTCAGGATGGAGTAGCAGCGAATTTCAGAGTATTTATTTTCTGAATTTGTTTTGGACATGTTAGTGTTGGAATTTTTTCACCAAAATTTTCATATTTGTCATTCGTCATATGGAAAATGACTACATATTTTTATATTCACAAAATCAATATTTTTGATAGGGTTTTAATCAAGCTCAAGATGGTTACTTAATAAGGCATTTTAATGCAATACTTATGTTCTATTTCATACCTTGTTGTCCACCTTAATCATTTCTAATTTATTTGAGGTAATTAGCTTCCATATTATACTCTAATTAAAACATGATTAACCCCCTATAATTAGGCTTAATACGTAGCTTAAATTTTAATAATTTCAGCCCCAATAGTTAGTGGCAGCAGTGCATTTCCATTGAATTTTAATTTTTTTCAGCATGGTATAAACCATTCCATTATATCCGATCCTTATTTTCACTTAATTGAATATTAATCATACCACAATAACATCAATCACAGCCTCTTAATTATGCTAACCGATATTCCAGCAAACCCTAATATAACGCCCCGCACCCCCACCCTATGCATTTTCACCATTCATTACTGAAGCCGATGCGAGATGTTAATGTTTTCCTAACAACTCTCCATTTCTATTTAATTTTTGCCAAAACTTTGGTAAAGTCTACCCTTAATTATCTGGGTCTACACCTGGAATACAAACATTTAATATAAAAAAATAGTAAATATGACAATCATAGGATAATTAAGATTAATGGCAACTCACACCACACCCTCAAATCTGATACCATCTATAATGCCCCGCACCCCCAACCTATGCATTTTAACCACGCTACATTGGGGCCAATGCGAAACGCTATTAATGTCCTTTTTCATAAGGAAAATCTTACCATAACCTCACCATTTTCCTAATTCTAAGAAAATATTCTACCTGAATTTTGGCAGTTTCTACGTTATTTTATGGACATTTAAACCTGATATACATGTATTGAATCAATACAATTTAGCTTTCTATAATAAAAAATAATAATTATATCTAAATTACCCAGACCCATACAGATTCGCCCAAGATTAGAACCAAATTATGATGGCAATCACATAGCTACAATCACAATTCCATCACTATGACATGCCATTTCATCATTTTGATTCTTATTATATTTTTTAGTTGACAGGACAGGTAAAGAATCCCAATTATGGATTGGATCTATAACACCCCACACTCTCACCCTATGCATTTTGAACATGCCACACTGGGGCCGATGCGGAATGCTACCATTTCCCTTCTTCATAAGGGAAATCTTACCATATCCTCATCATTTTCCTAATTCTAAGGAAATATTCTGCCTAAATTTTGGCAGAGTCTATCTTGTTTTATGGATATTTAAACCTAATGTAATGTATTAAATCAATACAATTTACCTTTCTATAATATAAAACAATAATTATATCTAAAATACCCAGACCCATACAGCTCCGCCCAAGATCGGAAGCGGATCATGATAGCAATCACATAGCTACAATCAAAATTCCATCACTATGACATGTCATTTCATCATTTTGATTCTTATTATATTTTTTAGCTGACAGGACAGGTAAAGAACCCCAACTATGGATTGGGTCTGTAACGCTCCACACCCTAATCCTATGTGTTTTGACCATGCTACACCAGGGTCGATGTGGAACGCTACCATTTTCCTTCTTCATAAGGGAAATCTTACCATAACCTCATAATTTTCCTAATTCTAAGAAAATATTCTACTTAAATTTTGGCAGAGTCTACCTTGTTTTATGGACATTTAAACCTAATATATATGTATTGAATCAATATAATTTACCTTTCTATCATATAATACAATAATTATATCTAAAATACCCAGACCCATACTCACAACTTTACCCAAGATTGAAACGGGATCATGATGGCAATCACAAAGCTACAAACACAATTCCATCACTATGACATGCCATTTCATCATTTCGATTCTTATTATACATCATTTACATTCATTTAACTATAACATTTGGAAAGAAATGCTCATAAACAATTAAATACATGATGGGATTCTAATCCTAATTTACCATATCATGCTAAACATCTCTTCAAATCCAAATAACCAGTCCCAATTAATTTAGTTACATAATAATTTTATTTACTATGAATTCTGGCCCTCTCGATAATTAATTCCAAATATTACATAAAAATCAATAAATTATCTACAAATTTCATATCATATGCCTATATTTATTTCAATAGGTCTTACTTTTAATTCCTTAAAATTATTTTGCATAATTAATACATAAAATTCCAATTTATACACTTTAGTCCCGTCCTTAATTATCCATCAAACATACCCTTAGTAATTTTAGTATATCTTTTTCATATGATATCTAAATGATATTATTTTTAAGGAATTAGAAAGATAACTTCAAGGGACACAACTTTTATGTTTGCAACATTTTCTAAATCATCCAAAAAAGATGTCAAACAATTAATTAAAGTGGCCCATCATGTTATTTTTAGCATTTTTTTAGTATCTGGAGCAGTTTCAGTGTATTACCTATAACATTTTTATTTTATATCCAAATAATGTGATTTTGATTCATTATGAAGATAATTTTAAAATCTACAACTTTTATGTTGAATACTTGTTCTAATTAATTCATTATATATATCAAATATTAAAGATAAATGACCCATTTTCCAAATTCAACATTTTCTTAAAATATACTTATAAATTTTAGGATTTTTCTCAACATTTCCTTTATTTCCATCTATTAATATACCTAGACTGTCCTCATCATGATCCATATGTCAACATCAATATTTCAAATAATTTAATAATTATTTTATTTATTTTTATTTTTTAATATTAGAAATTCAAAAAAAAATCACCACACTTTCCACATTTTAACACCTCGGGCGTTACACCTAATTACTTAGAATCCTAGATTAATCTATAACAAAAACATTCATCAAGATCTTCATGAATTCATTCCATAAACATGATTAGCAACTTGGATTAGCAACTTTCATACTTGAAAATTATGATTTCCCTAGTGGGTCCCATCTGTAGGGATTAATTCTTCATTTGTGCTAGCTTTCCCACCTTACTTTCAAGAGAAGATTATGGCCATCTGTTGCAAATCACACCCACCTACGTTTGCTTCCACTTCCCTTAAGCATATAAACTAAAAAGTGGATTTTTGGAAGATGAGGAAAGCTCCAATGTGAGCAAGGGAAGGGCTGCATGAGAATAAAGATGAGGTGGGATGTTGCATCTCCTTTATTTGATAAATTCTTATGGTCGTCTGCTGCCAACATCTCCTTTATTTGATAAATTCTTATGGTCGTCTGCTGCCCTACCACGCTCCATACACATGCGCCTCTCTTGACTTTTTCAAACTTTCTTTAATCTCATCCTTAAACATGTATGGGCTAACCACTTTATAAATCATATACCCATATTAATTTCCCAT
>JAYJMB010003196.1:0-14361 GCA_036873735.1 Pouteria campechiana
ACTAAACACATTGCACAAAAATATACTAATTACTCCTCGTGGGATCGACCCTTACTCACACTACTACAGAAAATTAGGTTAAAAAAGGAGCAAGGTTCTAAATTTGGGTGCCCACGACAGCACCACCACTTACACAACATCGAAGTCCACTATCGACACTATTATTTTCCATCTCATGCGAGATTCAGTGTCAGAACAGGTTCGTAATGTTGGAATCCATCATCTAGTGGCACTGCCTAGGCAGTTTTGACGACTTTGATGACTTTGACTCCCACAGATTCCAGCGTTGGCAACTCTGTTGGAAGCCATCTTCTATGCTCCAATGACCCTCGACTTCAAAATCTTTCTAGGAGTCTTCATCTGGCTCTGCTCTGGTAACTCACAGTGTTAGAAACTCCATCTTTGGCTTCGAAACTTATCATCAAAGTCTCGCTTCCAAATCTCTATCGGCCCGTGGCTGCCATCCTCGATTCCGACAACTCCAATGTCATCGGAATGCCTCTCCAGCATCGCCAATTACTTCGAAACTCTCCAATCTTCTTTCTAGCTCCATCCATCATCGCTGCCACCTGTCCAAGGACTGTCTCCTTCGGATCCAAAGACCCCAGCGTCATCGTCCATCTTCAGCATCATCAACCATCATCTACACCATCAGAAACATCCGACCAGTCCACTAAAGTCAATAGTTGTCACTGGCGCTGAATGATTTGCAATGGGTTTCAAAAACCCACCTCTAGTTCGCGCGTGCACAGGGGGGAGAAGATGAATAGTGATTTAATTTTTTTATTTATTAACAAACAACCCCTCCTATTTTTTTGTTTGAAACTAACCCCTTTTTGAAAATTCCTTTTCAACCTATCCCTCTGAACTTTTGCAAAACAAGACCTTGCTAGAGAAATTACAAAACAGCTACTACCTTCAAACTTGCAATTCAGCACCTCCATTGTCTAAAAATGCAAAACAACCCCTACATTATTAGAAATTGCAAATAAGTTCATTTTAAAAAAATTAGAAAAGTCTTTCTTTCAGAAATTATAGTATACAAGTATTTGAGAAAGGGTTTTAGGACTTCTTAAAAGGTACATTTCTTTCGCTTGAGCTTGAATTAAACTTTTATCTGTCATTTAATTTATGATCCCTTATTTACTTCTATTTACTTTGGTGATTTATTAAGCATATTTAAGTTAATTACTTGGTTTAAATTTTATTTTACAGTGACATACATCTTTGTGTTGTGCATCATTCATTTACCCTAATTCACTTATATTGAGTCCAACATGGTTAGCAATGTCGAACTCATAAGTACAGTTGAGAAATTGTTCCAAACTTGTGACCATCTCAATGAAAAATACGATTTCTTAGCTCAAAAATGTGAAAACTTATCCATAAGATAAGCCAACTTATCCATAGGATAAGCCAACCTGACTACCAACTTCATTGAGTTTCAAACTCAATTTTAAATGCAATTAAAAGCCCAAACTCAGTCTATACTCAAACATCTAGGCAAACATCCTGTTGATGAGTCAGTGGTAGATTTTTCAGAACCTAATATGGGTCAAACTTCTCCTAATGGGTATAATCAAAATCCAATAAGACCACCCTACCAACATTGAGGTATTCTTCGTCCTCGAAGTATACTTAGGCATCATCATCAGTTTGTGGCTCTTGGTAGAGAATTTTTGGCTGAAAACCCAAGAGATTTTCCAAATGTTAGAGAGACACATGGAACTGAACATTGGCAACAAAATATTGCTCAAGCATATGACTTCCCACGTCAGCCATAATAGAATATGGTAGTTGATCGTGAGCATGTCCTTAGGGATGATGATATCATAAAAAAGGTCAAAGTTGATGTGTCTAACTTTGATGGACGGTTTGATCCTGACACCTTCATCGATTGGATAACCAAATTGGAAAGATTCTTTGAATGATATAACATGACAGATGCCCAATGCATCCGATTTGCAAAGCTGAAGTTGATAGGATTTGCCCAACATTATTGGTTAGGTGTGGAAAGGGATATAGAAGAGGGTAGAGATGCACATATCAATATATGGGCTGAAATGAAAAATAAATTAAAACTAAAATATGTGCCTTATTTCCATATAGACTAATTAATGGACTAATGAATGAGTTTAAGATAAGGAACCATGACTATCATTGAATATTATCAGCAATTTGATAATCTCTTCTTGAGATGTTAAATTAATGAAGACTGGTGGATGACATGTCTTAAATTCATTAATGATCTTACACCTGAATTGAAATGAGAACTGGTCTTAATGCTCCATATACCCTCAAAGAGGTAGTTTATAAGACACTAGAACTGGAGAAGTATAAGAAGTCCCCACCCTTTAGGCGTATTCCCAAGTTGGGGATACTTAGACAAATAGATTTACATCCAAAGAGTGAGTTCACAAAGTAAAGGTAGTAAAAACCTTATTCCAATTTTTTCTAGGAATGCTAGCTCCACTGTTGCAGCCAGTTCATGTTCTAGAATATCTGAGGTTGAATATTTTAAATGTCATGATATGGGTCACACTACATAACATTGTCTAAATCATACTCTTATAATAGAGACTGAGATAACTGAAGATTATGATGAGAGGGATATAGATTATGTTGTTGATCCACTAGATGAACCTGGTGATCTAGACTTAGTGCATTATGAAAATCAATATAATGTTGATCATGTAAGTGTCATGAAATGCATTTTGTCTACTCCTATTTTAACGATGATTGGAAGTGTATCAACATTTTTCATTTATATTTTTATGTGTTATAACACCATATGCAAGGTTGTTATTGATGGGGGTAGTGCCATGAATATTGTATCAAAGGCTGGTGTAACCAGAATGAAACTGAAATCTAAGCCTCATCCTAAACCATACAAAGCAGCATGGGTAGATAAGATGACACTGCCAGTTTATGAAAGATGTTTGGTCGCACTTAAAATTACAGACTATGAGGACCAAATATGGTGTGTTCTCTGATGGATGTGACTCATATTTTGCTTGATTGTCCTTGGTTATTTGATATGAATGTCATACATTATGGGAAATCAAACACATTTTTTTTCAGGCATAATGGAAAATCTATTCTTTTGAGACTAGCCAAATCATCAGTGAAAGAAAGACCTTAAAAGAAAATTTCTCCTATTGAACCCCCAGAGAAAAGACCTTTGCATATTCTAACCAAGAGAGAATTTCAAAAGGAGAGTAGAGAATTGGGTTTTATATTGATGTTGGTAGGAAAATCCGAGTCTAGTATCTATGTAGATGAGTATGTTGCTCAGTTGTCAAAAGTTGCAATTTTTTTGAATGAATTTAGGGACATAGCCCCTAAAGAATTACCAAATGAGTTACTACCTATGAGGGATATACAATATGCTATCAATTTGGTTCCCGTATCACAATTGCCAAATTTACCACATTATCGAATGAATCCTAACGAACAAGCTGAACTCAAATGACAAGTGGATGATTTAATCCATAATGGTTTCATTCATGAAAGCCAAGTCCATGTATTGTACCTGCTTTGTTGACTTCAAAGAAAGATGGATCTTGGAGAATATGTGTGGATAGTAGAGCCATAAACAAAATAACAGTTAAGTATAGATTTTCAATACCTTGATTAGATGATATGTTGGACCAAATGACTGGCTCACAATAGTTATCCAAAATTAATCTTCGAAATGGATATCATCAAATAAGACTTAGAATTGGCGATGAGTGGAAAACTGCTTTTAAGACTCAAGATGGGGTGTATGAATGGTTAGTTATGCCCTTTAGACTATTAAATGTACCTTGTACTTTCATGAGGGCGATGACATAGATTTTATGACCTTTTATTGGGAAACTTTTGGTGGTTTATATTGATGATATATTGATTTACAATCGCTATAAAAAAGATCATATTGTCCATTTGTGACATGTTCTTGAAACAATTCATGTTGAAAAATTATATGTAAATCTCAAGAAGTGTTATATTATGCAAACCAATGTGATCTTTTTGGGATTTGTGGTTTCTGCTCATGGTTTAACTATGGATCCTTCTAAGGTGAGTGCTATTCGAGATTGGGTTGAACCTAAATTCCTTCATGAGGTTCATAGTTTTCATGGGTTAGTTTTTATAGATGTTTCATTAGAAGTTTTAGTACCATCATGACTCTCATAACTGAATGCATGAAAGAAAACGAGTTTCAATGGTCCAAGTCTGCATCTAAGGCATTTTGTGAGATTAAAAGTAGAATGATTGAGACACTTGTATTACAACTTTCTGATTTTTTAAAAGCTTTTGAGGTTGCATGTGATGCTTCAGGAATTGGTATTGGTGGTGTTCTAAGTCAAAAGGGTTGTCCAATTGCATATTTTAGTGAGAAACTTAATGAAGCTAAGCAAAGATATTTGACATATGACAAAGAATTTTATGCTATAGTATAAGCACTAAGGTTTGGCGACATTACTTATTATCTCAAGAGATTATACTTTATTCTGATCATCAAGCTTTGAAATATCTGTAATCACAGCACAAACTTATTCCTAGACATGCTAAGTGGATAGAGTATCTTCAGGAATATACCTTTGTTCTTAAGCATTGTGCAGGTATTGAGAACAAATCAGTGGATGCCCTCAGTTGTGTAGTTGCAGTCCTTCAAATAATGAGTATTAATGTTATAGGTTTTAATAGGTTGAAGGATGATTATGTCATGTGTCTAGAGTTTGGTATTATTTTTCAAGAGGTGCAGAGTGAAAATCGTCAGGAATATGTTGATCGTGCAGTTAAGGATGGTTTTTTGTTTAAAGGTTCCAAGCTATGTATTTTCTAAACTTCATTGCATGATTTTTTTATTTGGAAATTACATGCAAGGGGTATTGTAGGACATTTTGGTAGGGATAAGACAATAACTCTAGTTAAAGAAAGATTTTATTAGCCTTCTTTAAAATGTGATGTTGCTAAAGTTGCATCTATGTGTCGGACATGTCAATTAGCAAAAACAAAGAAATGAAACACAGGGTTGTTCACATCATTACCTGTTCCACACATTTCTTGGCAAGAAGACATTAGTATGAATTTTATTCTTGGTTTGCCTAAGAGTCCTAGAGGGTTTGATTCTATTTTGATTGTGGTGGATCGATTCTCAAAGATGGCTCACTTTCCACCATGTCAAAAGACTACTATTGCTTCATATGTAGCAAAATTATTTTTCAAGGAGATTGTCAGACTACACGGGTTGCCATCTACTATTATATCTAATAGGGATGTCCATTTAGTGAGTTATTTTTGGAAGACTTTATAGAAACTTTCTGGGACTAAATTGAAATTTTATTTTGCTTTTCACCCAAAAATTGATGGTCAAACGGAGGTTGTTAACTGAAGTTTGGGAGACTTACTTAGATGTTTGGTAGGTGAGCACTTAGGTACTTGGGATTCAGTTTTGTCTATTGCAGAGTTTGCCTATAATAATTCTATTAATAGATCCACAGGAAAGTTCCTATTTGAGATTGTCCAAGGTTTTGCTCCCTGTGCTCCTATTGATCTTGTACTCTTGCCACTTGATATTCAAATTTCTACTTCTGTTGACATATTTTCACAGCACATTCATGATGTTTATGTCATGTATGAAGAAAAATTGCACTAAGTAATGAAACTTATAAGCTTGTTGCTAATTTACACCGTAAGCGTCATAAATTTAATGAGGGTGATTATATTATGGTTTGTATGAGACCTAAGAGATTCCCTAAAAATTCTTTTAAAAAGTTACATGCACAAGCCAGTGGTCCTTTTCGTATTTTACAAAAATTAGGATCAAATGCATATATTCTTGACTTGCCTCCAGATTGAGGGATTAGTTCAACTTTCAATATAGAGAATTTGTCTCCTTACAAAAGCACCTTCAAGCCTCCTCTTTTACTTACAAGAGTACCAAATCAAGGAGTTTTTTTAGCTTTGGAATCTATTCCAGTTCTACCACGATCATAGTTTACACTTACAGATCAGGTTCAGAGTATCCTCAAACATGAGATTATAACTTCTTCTTTAGGCGGACTACATAGGTATATTGTAAAGTGGAGAAACAAGCCTGATACTGATACTATATAGATGCCCAAAGAGGAGCTTTAGGCATTTGACCCAAATTTACTTGATCAATATCATCATGCGAACTCTCCAGTGAAATATTCTTTTAAGCAGGGGAGAATTAATGGGGATCATGATGCGCACTCAATTTGTACATATTCTAGGAGCAATCGTAGTAATTAGGATTTTTTTTTATTTGATTAGGAATTTGAGGTTATTTTGGTATCTTACTTGTTATGCGTGTTTTACGCATGTTTAAAGTTTTGCTTTCAAGTCCATAAATAGGGTAACTTGTATTAGGATTGAAACACTTGATTATTGAAATACATTAATTGCTTTTTTGCTTGCCCTAATCTTTCCTTAATTCTTCCCTACTTCTCCCCTTTCTTCCCTTCTCTTCCCCTTGAGAAATTTCTTCCTCTTTCTTCTAACTTCTTCCTACCTATCCTACATCACTTATAAATAATTTATTCAATTCCCTCAATAAATGTGAGAGGTGAATTTGAAATTTCTGCATTGCAACGAAGGCAGGACACCATAGAAAGCCCTATTCATGTTGTCTTAGATCTGACAGCATTAGAACTAGGAATTATAGGAATGAACTAACTATACATTCAAGAGAGAAAAGGATGACATGTATGGTTGGCAACTTCATGATAACCATGAGCTTAATCCCAGCTAGTGCACTAGTGGGTTTATCTGACAGAATGGTGTCAGAAGGTTCGCAAAGCGGGCAATACTTCAACAAGATAAATGATGAAACTTGTTATAATCATGGTATAAGAATTGTAAACATATGTAAATGAGAATGCCAAGTTGATAAGACTAGCCGTGGAAATGATGAAAGAATGAGGTATGCTTGCGTGAATGAATATCGAGCATGGGCATGAGCATGTGCATTCCAGATATAAGGATGTGAGGCTGCGCATAAGCTTGTATGATAATGGCATGTACATCTCGAGCATAGGTATGTGAGGAGGAGCATAAGCTTGTATGGTGATGGCATGTACATCTCAAGCATAGGAATGTGAGGCAGAGTATAAGCCTATATGATGATGACATGTACATTCTGAGCATAGGATGTGAGGCTGAATATAAGCCTGAATTTTAAAAACATGAGTATTATGAGCATATGAACAAGTTGCAATGTCATAAATTCTACACGTCATGAAAATTGCATATATATTAGATGATTTATAAGTGTCCAATGATTTACTTATCATTATTTTTCTCTTTACCTACTTACCAAGTTTGCTTGGACTTACCCCGTTTTATTCATGATTTTTAGTTGATAGGTCAAAAAATAGAGCCCAACATGGGGTTGGCGCTCATGATCAGGATATGTTGTAATCCTTGTGCGAACTTAACAATTTTGGATGTTAAATGTTTCATGTGGTGTGTGTCTATATATATATATAAGTTGTAAACTTAAAAGCTTCAAACATTACTTATATAAGGCATGTATGGAATAATTGTAATGATAGGTCAATATTGATGAAACGGGTATGTATGTTAGTATAGTCATTTTTTATCATAATGCAATTTGCAATTCTGGGCCATGTATGGGTGTGTTTTATGATGTATAAGGGTATTTATGGGTATATGATATTATGTGGATATGATCTTATAGGTATAGAATTGAACATTTAGGAGAGACTCTGTGAGATTCTCCTTTAATTGTAAATTAGTAATGTTCTAGTGAGATTCTCCTTTAATTGGAAATTAGTAACGTTCTAAAAAGCGGGGTGTTACACATTACCGGTTCAAATGAGTTACAAATCAACTCCTTAGATATGGTGTAGGATGAAGATGCTTTTTGTAAGGTTGTGTATGAGACTTATTTTGTATGTTGGATGAAGAAACTCAATCCAATGTTGAAACAAGCATTTTGGACTGTCGTAAGAAGTCTTTACTTGCATATTCATTTGATGTTATAATAAGTGCATGCAATCACTTTGAATACTTTAATTTGAAATTTAAATATTTATCCTTGATTTGGATTATGTCATGTTGTTAATGGCCTCTAAAATGCAGCATCATTGCTATTTATCCGGATTTGGCCGCACAAACCATCCATTTTAATATTCATGATTTATATTTAAAAGTATTAATCAATCAAAGTCGGGAACAAACAGTGCCACTTTAAACAAATGATTCAACAAGTCTTTAAAAAAGTAAAAATATTAAATAATTTAAATATTATAATTTATTCACGGAATCTCTATCTCTCATAAATAATTTAAATATTTTAGGGGAGTGCGTTGGAGCCTCTCTAGGAAAGAAAGATATGACCATAAGCATTTGAAGGGTATTTTAGGTCTATAAAAAAGTTAATATAGAAATCACGATGCTGTCACAAGCTTGTTGACAGCAGGATTTCTTTTGTAAAGATTTAAAATTTGCAGGATTTATTTTACAAGTATCGAAACAGCAGGGTCAATTTCACAATTTCAAAAAGTTAGAGGATTTATTTTGGAAAAAAAAAACATTAGAATAATTGGTCCAACTTGAAATGTATAACAGAGTACTGATGCACGTCCAAAACATATTCAGCCATCCAAAACAATGAAAAAAAGTAATAAAAATAGGTTGAGGATAGAGAGTGAGAGATAATTTTCCCACCTGGTCTTTTATTTTATAAACCTTTGATGGCATAATTTTCCAACCTGGTCTTTTATTTTATAAACCTTTGATGGCATAATTTTCCTACCCGGTCTTTTACTTTATAAACCTTTGATGGCATAATTTGTCCCTTATTTATCGAGAACTCTAAAGAGCCACCGGTCATTTTTTGACTAGTCAACATGCAATGTTCCTTCCCTCTGGATGGGAATTTGTCGTAACCTTGAACTTCCAATTGTTTCAGTTTTTGACAAGCCACGTCATTAGACATTTTGTGTTTTCTACATGCCCACATTTAAACATGAGACATGGAAAAAAATATTTAAATTTCTTATTTTATAAAATATAAATATAAAGTATATATTCTTATATGTTTTTTTAAATATCCAACATATAATAAAATTGTAATGCTTTGGTTGAACATCCTACTTCAGATTAATGAAGATATTTTCTAGATTTTAAAAAGATTTCTTGGTCTCTGGCCCGCGTCATAGCACTAAAATACCTGAGATAGCACAAGAGGAGAATAAATTGGTCGCACAAATATAATAAAATAAAACAGAAAAGGGTAAATATTATAAGTACAACATTTAATTATATAGATATGACATTTAACTATCTTTTTCCATATCAAGATAAGCAAATCCATGGCAGTAATTTCTTTTCTGGAGTCTACCTTTGCAGTGATCAATCCTATATTTTTCACATTCAAGCTGATATTTTCTAAAATTAACCCTATATTTTAACTAGGATTTTGTTATATATATTTTATTATTACTCCGATGTCATTTCTTTTAACTCGTCTGAATCCTTCTTCCACGCTCAAACGGGTCTGGGACTGGTTTGTGAAGCTCTCTAGCCAGGAGTTTTTTGTCTGACGTGAGAAAGGAGGACAGACCCATCCTGCAGCGGGAAATGAGCAAAGGGGGCAGCAGCAGCAGTAGCCTAGCTGCTTCCGTTGATATATCCTCCTTCGTTCACACCCCTTGCTACTGGTATTGACTACCTACTTTCCCTTCTTTTGCTTTGCTTCATCATGGAAATGGTCGATGCATCGCGGTGATCACTTGATTTTTGAATAAATTCAAACCCATCAGCCTACTACTGGGTTGGGTTACTATGGACGATTCGTTGTTGAGGGCTAGTTGGAATCTAGAGAAGAAGGAAAGATGCCACTAAAATTACAAAAATGCCAATCTTCAGATATATAAAGTGATAATTACTATTTGAGTTGTGTTTTGATATGAAATGTGACCATTTTCGGATTTCGATTTCTTTTCCCATCCAATTATGAGGACGAGATGCCGCATAATTAGAATTCTCCGGGGAAATGACTCATGGATTTATCATCTTGATACAAAATGATTATGTTCTGATCTCTAAGTGTCTTTATAGTTAATATTTTGTAGCAGCAGAAGTCCAGGGCCAGATAACCAATCTAGGCTGTGGTTATTTTGGTTTCTTCTAGAAGAGTCAAGGTTGTCCGAGTCTAGCTTCTCTGCTGTCTGTCAAGTTGTATTAAGTTCCCTATAGACAGGTTGTTTTGGGCTCTAACAGCCTATTTTTGACTGTCAATTTGGTGACTTAAAAATCAGGTTATGGAGTGATTCTTAAATGCAGTCTTTAGTTTGATATTTTGGGAACCTTTTGTTCTGTATACATTCAGCCAAAATTGTCCATTAATTGAATTACAAATGATGTAGTTCTTTTTAATCTATTAAGTTGATTTTGATTTTTGTAGAGAAATTAGGTTGATAAAAATATTTGTGCCACAATACAGCAAGCGATTGGGAAGCTAAATTATTTCCTAAGGTAATGAAATCTTTTCCCATCCATTTCCAAGGAACACTTCCATCATCCAAACACCCCGTTATTAGATTTTGATGTAAGATTAATGTAATATTGGATTTTTGGTGGCCAGCAATTTGGATGTTTCAAATACCAATGTGATTGCTACAGACCTTTTCTCAAATGTGACGAATTGATGTTTTAGACAAGGCTGGCAAATCCATCACTTATGATCTTGAACTTGCCAAAGAGCGATTGCGCAATCAATTAATGGAGGACTTTGAGAACTAGGATTCACTGAATAAATATTTCTAATTTTCTAAGCTAATGTTTGGCTTGGATGATGTTATGGTACTTGTTTTATACAGCCCATGAGCTATTCTTTCTTTCCATCTTTCACTGAAGCAGCCATTATCCATTTATTTACTCATTAGGAGGTTAAACACTTGATTGAGAAGCATGTGTTAAATGAAGTGTCTCTTTGTTATTTATTGCAACATTCTACCACTTAATATAAAGGACTTAAAAGGTATGAATGAGATTTTTAGGACAACTATACTTAAAGATATAAAGAGCAGGAAGATTTGGATAACTCAAAAGAGTTTTGTAGAAGGAATTGATTATCCCTTCAATATGCAAAATTTTAAACTAGCCAGTACTTTTTTTAGGTTGTTGTAAGTTGTTCACAGAAGTAGAAAAGGTAGATGTGTCTTAAGTACCATATGCATTAGTAATAGGGAGCCTTACATGTGTCATGCCTACACCGGATTAGACATTCCTCAATTTACAATAAGCATTGGTATGGGCATGTAATGGTTGCCTATTCACCATTTGAGATTGTTCCCCTCCCGATAGATTTATGGAAGTGCATTTGTTGAGATGAGCTCTTAATGCTAGCTAGCATAGCGTTGGGAGAGCATAGGGAGTGGAGTTGATTGGATGACGATGAGCCTCACTATCATGCTGAAAAGCTCATGAGTCCCTAAAGAGAAATCCATGTTGAACTACTTGCGGGAGTCCTTCCTTGCTGTGACAAAATCAAGTAGAGATGATGGAATGTCTCTAAAAGAGTTGTGGATTTCGACATTTGTTCCTTGTTGTAGGGACAGAGTTGCTGGTGATATCTCTAGAATAGAATAGGCTGAATGCTTGAACTCTCAAACAGGACTTATGTTGAGCTGAATGCCCTGGCTTGCTTGGAGTGGTTTATTCTTAGCATTCTTTTGTTAGGAAATTGAGCTATCAGGATGCATGCGGCCTAGTCTGATGCCCTTCATATATAAAGCCTTCAACTTGTCTTAGATAGTTGTCACAGCTAGTGAGTATGTCAGTTGATGACATCACTGGAGCAGAGTAACTTCCAATTCAATGGTGGATGAAGCAATGAGCTAGCCACTCTTTGAGAAGATTAAACAAAACTAGGGTATACCCCTCAACAAGTAAAGGGGATCTGAACCCACCTTTAAAAAAGAAGAAATTGAATGTGCTAATGTTAAATCATTTGACCGATCACTAGTAGGGCTGCAACTTGGGCTGGGTTCAACCTGAACCGAGCCCACTGAACCCGAATTTTATCAGTGTTGAAACTCAACTTTTCCCAACCCAAATTCGAAGAACAGGGTTCAACCCGAATCTGATTTAAAATCTGACCAAATAGGGTTGGGGTCAACCCAAACCTGATTTCAACATAAATACTATATATACATATATTTCTAAAATATTTAGGTTGAGTACATCTTGCTAAGCATCCATACTAAGGAGCTTTATTTTCGTTCAGGCCAATTTGGCTAAAACATCATGTTACCTTTGCCATTTGAAATGATATAGGAAACTTCCCAAAGATACATAAGCATGGAGAATCTCTTCAAACTTTATTGTTATGGGTAGCGGCATCTGTTATCACACATTTTGATATTCCAGATATCGAGACCTTTAGGGCTAGATTATATCTCAATATGGAATTTTATTTTACATGTCCACGAAGGTGGACACCATGAAAATGGGATACCCCAAAATTTCAGCATGCTTGGCTAGGTCTGTTGGATGATAGACTTGCTGATTTTTTAGCCACCCCATTATCATGGTGGGACTTGCTTGATGCCCGGAATGGATGTTTTAAATGTTACATTTGACACATTTTCTAGATATGTTGGTATAGTAGACATGTGAGGAATGCATTACTTGGACGGTAGAAACAAAATTCCGAACTTCGAAAGTGTCTTTAGATATTTATAAAATATTTATGTTGAGTACAATATAAAGAAACTATAATTCAGATCCATGAGGAAAGTTATTATACTCACACGTCAACTTCCCATCTTACACATCAACTCACATGTCTAACGGAAAAATAGAAGTGGAGCTATTGGATCCAGACTCCAAAAGTTTTATCATGAATGCCTCATTTGCATGGCTTGTCTTGGATGACTAAAATTGAATGATATTCCAATGCCCGGTCCTGCCTTGATTATATTGTGAACACTTCTATCACCAAATAAGTTATGTGACTCTTAAAATATAATACTCCTTAACAAGTCATAAAAAATAATAAATAAACATTTTAAATTTGAATTGAAAATGGATAAGAATGGAGGTTATCCAATATTTGCATACAAACGAAAGGAATTAATAGATTGTGTACTTACATTTAGCATGTCACAAAATTAAGCTTTGGCAGGCATGAATGTGTCATGTACATGGGCTTGATTGTCCCAGATAACTTAGATTGAATGACGTTCCAATGCCCAACCTTGCCTTAAATATAATAATAATAGGAGTAGGAGAAGGAGCAGTTAAAGAGTGGAGAATGATAGGCAATTACTCATTGAAATGACAGTGAAGCGGACAATGCTCTGATTCTGAAATCATGATGGATCAAAACATTAGCGGTGATTATGAAATAAAAAGATGGATCAAAACATTTATCCATGAAGAGAAAGAGAGAGAGTACCGGATTTTCATCAACCCGAATTCCAACCCGAAACTCAACCTGAGCCCAATTTCCAAAAATAGGGTTAGGTTGAAGTTTTACAAATAGGGTTAGGGTTAGGGTTGAAGTTTTACAAATAGGGTTATGGTTACGGTTAGGGTTGAGGGGAACCTGAGTTTCATGAGCCCGAGTTGCACCCCTAATCACTAGTAGCAAGAGCAGTTAGTAGATACATAATGAATCTAGGTAAAGATTATTAGACTGCAGTGAATTGAATTCCTCATTACTTTTAAGATATTTCTAGTATGAATGTTTGTTATAGTAGGCAAAACAGTGAATTGGTTGAGTTCATGGATACAGATTTTGTAAGAGATTCTGACAAAATGAGATCTACAACTGGTTACATGTCTAATTTAGCCAGAAGGGATGGTATACGGGAAAGGGACTTGTGTTAGGTAGTTGGAGCAGGGCATGATTATTGATAGCATTTCCTCTCGTCTTTGTCTTGAGGACAAAGCTGGTATTGAAAAGTGGGAGGCCAATGATATAGATGATCACAGATGCTTTTCATGAGTGAGCTACAAGCAACCTTCTGTAGCCTCTCCCCTTATGATTTCAATCAAACTTTTTAGAGCTTCTTCACTCATGGTTTCAACTGTTGAGAACAAGGTTGCTTCTGATGGAGGTACGAATGATGTGGATGGCATGAGGCTACACCTAGTGGTACATTGATACTTAGTTTCATGCACTTATGTTGAGTTGTAACCGAATTCAATTACAATGTATCTAGTTATTAAGAGAGGTTAAGTACATTGATCCACACCTTAAAATTGTAGCCAATGGCTTCAAGCCATGTGGCAAGGTAGTTATAGCAGTGTAACTACCTCTATAAGGCAGGGAATTGCCTCATCCTGGCCACTTGAGACTCCACAAAGTCTGTCTCT
>JAYJMB010003197.1:0-14361 GCA_036873735.1 Pouteria campechiana
TATTCCAAAGGCGACCAATTCCGGTCATGTCATTCCATTTACATTATTTCTTCCTCATTTTTTGTCCTTGATACAGTTGTGTTTAGATGTTATTTGTGTGTGGTTTAGTAACTCAGGTGTGTTATCTATCAGTGAATTATGTTTCAGTAACTTGGAGTATTTTCTATTTTAGTTGTGTGTTTAGTATGTTTTTGTGGTCAGTAATTGTTTTTGTTGTGTTTTGAGCATGGATCAGTATATGAGACCGATCATATGAATAACATGGTACAACACAGGCTAGGGAGAGAATGTCAAATGCAATCATATCTATATTTTTAACTTAAATATGTCTAATTTACTTCAGATTCCCTACATAGCTAATTACATAGTCATTCTTCTTTAAATTCATAGAATACTTGAAAATAATTTGTGGTAGCTAAGTAGCATAGCTTAGATAAAACTTCATAAATTCCATGTAATATTTGTGTGAGGCAAATAATAGACACAAGAAAAGCATGAATCATTTAGTAGGGGGATCAAATTGTCATGAAAAATTGAAATAAGTTTGGGAGTGAGACAGCAATACAACCCAAATTTGGGGGGATCATGTTCCAAGGAAATAAATATAAAAAAATAAAAAAAGGAATATGATAGTAATATAGCCCATAAAAATGAAAACAACAAAAGTAACCTCATGTCTATTACAATCTCTCATAATTCATGAATTTGTGAAGTTGTGTTGAATGTGTTTACTTAAGTTGCACAAGTTGAGCTGAGCATAAGGATTTAATTTAGAATGACTATCTTCTTTGTACATGCACTAGGAATTAAATGGAGAGAGGATGATATGCAGGTTGGAAATTCAGATGTACATGTTGTTTCAACATTTTTCTACCAGGCTATGTTAACTATCTTGAGATTTTCATTGAACTTGATCTATGAGGTGTTTGTTTTGGTATTAAGTCTTGCTTGAGGATGAGCAAAGTAGTAAGTTTGGAGGAGTTTAATAAGTGAATTTTATTCACTTATATGTTGCATTTTCCATACTTTATTTTGGTATATTTATGAGTTGTTTTCTAGTAATTTGATAAATTTATGGTTGTTATGTATTTGCAAGCAAAGGAGAACAAAGGAGCAAAGAAAATGAGAAAATTATGGCAAGATAAGAAGAGGTAAAAGGAGGTACAAAGACTTAGGCAAAAAGAAGGCAAAAAGGCAAAAAGAAAAGCCAGTGTCGCGGCATAGACAAACAATGCCGTGGCACTAAACAATGAAGGGCCTGCAGGGCAAGACAAAGGCATAGTGCCGCGGCACTGAAGTGTAGAAGGAATAATGCCACAGCACAGGATGGCCATACCGCGACATAGTAGCACAATGCATAACCAGTGTCGTGGTACTGTCTGGTGTGGCATTAGCTTGGGAGGCAAGATCCACATTTTCTGGAAAATATTGCAAATGTTGCAAAAATGTAGATTTTAATTGGAAAACTATAAAGAGCAAGTATGGTTGCCCTAGACAAAAGGTTGGACATCTTTTGGCAAGGTTAGAAGCTGGAAACATAGAGAGAAGAGGTGGCTATGTAGATTGGAAGTGGGATCTTCATGCAAGAGTAGGAGAAGGTAGAACATTACTTGACGAAGAGTTTTCATTGATCTCTGCTTGTTCTTTCCCATAAATTTTTGTTCCTTTATCATGTTTAAGACAATATTTATTGTTTTCATTGATTATATCATGAGCTAAACACATTAATCTAGGGGAACGATGTAGCCAGATAATGAGTATTTGGTTTCATTATGTTTAATGCATTTCTTTGGTTGTTCATTATCTATATTGAGTGTTTAATCCAATTTTAATGCTTGTGAAAGAATGCTAGCCCTTTCGACATGATTTGTGATTCGATTCGAGGGTAAGAAGTGATAATTGAATTAGACCATAATTAAGCACCATAAGATTATCATGATGATAGAGATATCCATGAAGCTTATACAATGTTATGAGTTTCTTGATCTTAATGCATCTTAATTAGTTGGGATTTTCATAGAGATGTAGGAAATTAGCCAATTGAGATAGGTTGCTATGACTTGAGAAAGAATAGCAATTAATCAAGCAAAACTCGTTATCAACATAAGAATAAACATTGATTGTTAAAATTAATGAAACTAAATATGATTTATCCGGTGAAATCGAACACTCCTAGATGTTTTAAATCATTATCTCTATTATTATTTCTAGAATCCACATCATTGCAAAAGCCATTAATTCAGATCTTTTCTATTTACTTCTTTACATTCACTTATCATAATTCAATCCTTCAAACAAAACTAAAAGTTAGAGTAATTTGGTATTTGGTGAACTTAGTCTTTGTGGGAACGATATCTCACTCACTCTTTATTACTTGTTTGCAACATGTGCACTTGCATTAAGGAAAATTTGCAACAATGCTTATCTTTCTCAATGATTTATGATTACATGAATTTGTTTTATGATAGTAAATTCATATAGATGTTTGCAATTTGACCAATAAGATTCCTACCATTTTGTCCATTAGGTGATGCTTTAACAACCTAAGCTTGTTAAGTGTCTTTCCATAGAAGATGGGCTGAAAAATACAACCATGAAGGTAATCTCTGTCAAAATCTCCAAGTAAAGGTGCTCAAAAAAAGGGATTTATTGCTACAACTGAGTCCATAGGGAGAACCTTAACTGTAGATGTAATATGAAAATGTTGATGCATAGATGCAAGCTGATTTACCAAGATAGGATCACCATCTTTCAAAGATCTTTATATTATATCACTTAACTAGAGTTTACTATGATGGTTTAACAAAATCGTACCACTTTTGCTCTTTACATAGCACTCCCTTGTGTGATAAACATGTGAATTATTGTATTTCTTAAGATATCTCAAATGCCTTGAACTCGCATGCTCAAAAATCAACAATTTTTTAGAAATATCTTTAGGAATGCCAATTTCATCTAGTCTAAGCTTTAGATCACTAATAACAATTAAATTATAATGCTTGATCTAATGGTTCTCCATGAAGATACTTTCTTTAATCCATCTAAGACCAGATTTGTAAGAAGCATATCATCATTGCTTGTAAGACATCTTATAATGAAACTTGAATTGAGTGGGGCAACCTAAAACATGATGAACTGTGATATAATGGACATCAATTAACATGCTTACTCTGACCACACTTGTTTAGCTATCTTTTGAAGTCCATAAGTCCTTTATATGCCCTTGTACATTCATCAGTGCTTTGGAAATCTATGTATACACTTTTTATGTAACTGATTTCAAATTTTATCATTAAAGAATTAATCAATGAAAGGCAGCTCAATGTAAACTATTTGTACTCATTTTGCATTGATTTCATAACCCTTATGTTGAATTACATGCCTTTCTATACTTAGATAACTAGGTTGTGCATACAAACATTTCAAGTCTAACAAGTGATGATGAAAGTGAATATTTCTATCCTTCTTTACATTTTTCAAACTTGGATTATTCATTCCATTTTGGGAAATGTTCTCCCCCTAGTCTTTTTTGATGTAGCATCTAATTTTCATGAATTTCCATCTAAATAACTAGACTTGTCAAGACTAATGAGCATAAGATTAGCAACATACATCATCTCATGATTATTCTATAATCTTTGTCTCTTGATGAATAACTGGGATAATATTCGTTTGATCACTCTTTAATTTGCATTCTCCAAAGTTATTCATTTTGCTAATTGACCCATATATTATTGCACACATATAAGAATGCTACTTGCATTTGTATCCCTTAATAATTTCAAACAATTCTACAAATGGATGAACAAACAATCATTCAAGTAGCTTTGAAATTTATCTACAACTATTAGTTTTGGGTTTTCAATCTTCTTGACATGTTTTTGTTCTTATCATTCTTAATCTTTGCCAAGCCATTCATCAATATTTTGCTTACAAGGCTTCAATGGTTGGCATGTATAACTCCTTTGTGCCATAATTCAATAATAGACTATTGTCAATGGCACTCAATTGTCCTTCTTTAATTTTCTCAAGATGAATCGAGCATGAGTCTTCAATCAATTAGTGCATAGTCATGCATTTTCATATTGACACTTCAATCATTATCTCGTGATCGCATAGTAGTTTAAAGTTCTAAAAAAATTATTTGCATCTTTGGCATACTTATCCTAAAAACATGCTAGTTATCTAAATAATACATTATTTCACTATTCAATTTGCATCATGAATTTTCTTTATCTTAATTCCTTCTAATCTAGGTTAATCTTTAAAACCGTATTCATGTACAAATGAATCAACATTAGAGGCAAAATGTTCTAAATGCAAACTATGATAGAACACATGAGGATTTAAGTTTCAATTATCATAACTGCACTTACCTTGCCTCCTTTAGCTTTTACCTTTTTAACATATTTTTCTTCATCTAGTGTGGAGAAGCCATTCGTTTCTTGATGGGGCTTGAGATTCTTTCTTCTTGTTATCTCCCTTCTCCAAGTCATAATAATGTGATGAGTGTAACTAATCTGGACATGTGGAGAGAAGGGTGTTTTTCTTGACAATCTCTTCTTTTGATTTGCAATTGCGTAAAGAGAGTTGCTCATTTACTTCCTTCAACAAGAATATCTTTTTTCTTCTTCTTTGTGATCATCCTTCCTCTACTCTTTCTTCTCTTTCCTCCATCTTATTTCTTCATATTTTTCTCTGCAAACTTGTCTTCTATTTTTGGCTCTTCCTTTACTTTGCTCAAAGATTGCTCCCCCCCCTCAACATGTGATGGTTCCTCAATTGATTTAGCCTCTTCAATTTCTTCCATCTCTTGCTCTTTAATTTCAATTTGCAGATCTACAATTTCTTCTTCTTCTTGCTCCTTATCTTTTCTTGTGCTCACTTCATTCCTAGTAGAGGTATTAGTTTCATATAGAAGTAAATCAATTTATCCTTTATAAAAAATGCTTTTAACTTGTCCAACATTTCTCTTGCATTTTTACCAGTTAGGACATACTTGCATATGGTAAGGTAGAGATCATAAAGTAAGGCATTCATAGATTTAACATTTTCTTTCCTTGCTTTGTCTTCATCCTCAAAAGTCCAATAAAAATAATTTCCAAAGCTCAATGTCATTGGCCATAACATATATTTCCAACCTCCTTTTCCATTGGGAAAAATTTGTTTCATCAAAATATAGAAGTTAAATGTACCTCAATAAACATGGAGGATGATGAAATTGGGTAAGCCATATGGATCATTATAATTATTTATATAGCTCGCTTGAATACCACTTGTTGGATCCCTTAGGCTCAGCTTAACCCAAGAGCAGAGGGGTGAATTGGGTTTATAAAATTTTCTAGTTCAAACCCTGCGAGTTAAATTCCATCTTTTCATGAGCTCGTGTGATTTTCTATTAATAAATGATGGAAAGATAAATTGCAAGCAAATAAATCATTGACACACATGACACATAGTGTTTTTAGACGACCTCCCAACTCCACTCTTCCAAGAACACACCCTTGTGTCTTGGGTTCCACTATCTTACTATAATCGAATAAAAGTTAGTACACCCACACTTTTCTAAATTCTAGCTCTAAGGGGCATAAACAATTTAGTAATTGATTATGAGATACTCTCTACCAATCAAGTTTCTCTTCTTGATTCCAACTCAAGAGGGTGTTACACAACTTCAACAAGTTGATTGTGAGACACACTCAAACAATCATAGTTATTCCTCTTGAGATGTGTCTCCAACACAAACTCAAGGAATACATAAATAAAGAAAATAAAGAAAAAATTACACTCTTGATTAATGTATTGATGTAGCCATGGGGAAGCCTTGTGGTCTTTGAATAGCTCTATTAGTTGCAGAGGATCTTCCCTTTTTGTGTTGATGAAGAAGGCCTTGAATGTAGAATATGAAGATTGAAAACTCTTGTATATGGATAAGGAAGGTTTAAGTGATTGGCCTAGGGTTGAAAATATATCTTGAAGTTTCAATCTTAATCAATAACTTCTTCAACCTCTAAAACATCCCAACATCTCTCCTTAAATAGATCTCTAAAAAATTTCATTGTTAAAGATGAATGGGTAGTAACATGTGGCTTTGCGATATTCAAATTTCTGACCATTGGGGACTGCAAGCAGATTGTTGGTGGCTGCAGTATTCGGATGCGCCCTAAGAGATATGGCAAGCAATATGGAAAACTGGCTAAGGTCGAAGCCCTGGCAAAACTTTAGAACCCATGCTATAATATGATGGCTACATGCTATCCTAGTTGTGCTATAGGCGCTATTTGGAGGTGGTATGGGCTTGCAAAGCAATTCTTCGTTTGAAGTGGCAAGCTATTTCAGATAGTGCCTCCGACTTGTGGCTATAGTCGCAAGTGCTACCTGCAGGTGGCTACAATTATCCATGGACTACACTTTGTTGTAGATTTTCCAACGCAAGTGCATGTGTCATCAACAAGTAATAAAGTGTGAATAAGAGATCATTCCCATAATGATGTATAAATGCCAACTAGCAACTACTCTAACACTAAATTTTGTTTGAAATGTTGGAATATTATAAGAAAGTGTAAAGAGAAGAGATCTAAACTAATGAACTTTGGCAATGATATAGATTTTGGATAGATAAAAGAGATAGTGATTAAAATATGTAGGGGTTTCTAACTTCACTGAATTATTCATATTTAGTTTCATTAATTTTAACAATCAATGTTTGCTCCTATGTTGACAAAGATTTTGTCTTGATTACTTGCTATTCTTTTTGAAGTCATAACAACCTATCTCAATTAGCTAATTTTCTACATCTATGTAAAAATCTTAACTAATCAATATGCACCAATATCAAGAAACTCATAGTGTTGCATAAGCTTCATGGAGATCTCTATCATCATGACCATCTTATGGTGATTAATCATGGTCTAACTTGATTATCACTTCTCAGCCTCAAATAAAATATATTATGTTGAAAGGGCTGACATTCTTTTAGAAGTATTAAAATCGAATTAAACACTCAACATAGATAATGGACAAACAAAGAAATGCTTTAAACATAATGAAACCAAATAATCATTATCTGGCTACATTGTTCTCCTAGATTGAAGTGCTTAACTCATAATAAAATTAAAGAAAATAATACACATTGTCTTAAACATGATTAAGAAAGGAAATGACTATAAGAGAACAAAGAAAGATCAATGGGTAAACTTCTCCATGTAGTGTTATTGGCTTCTTTGTCTCTTATCAGCTCCCCTTCTCTTACAAGAAGATCCCCCTTCCAATCTGTGTAGTTGCCTCTCTTTCTTATTTTCCAACCACTAACCTTAGCCAAAAGGTCTCCAAAGACGTGTTCTTCTTCCTTTTTATATCATCTTTATTAGGGTTTAGCCTCATTGTGCAAGTCAAGCAAAATTCAAAAATTCCAAAATGTTATCTCTAGCATGGCACCACGGCTCCACTTTTAGGCATCGTGACTCCATTTTGTGTTGCCTTGCTGAATACTTGAGATCTTGAACTAGCGCAGCAGCTCCACTTCCTAGCGCAATGGTGTCACTTCCTGTTGCCCATGTTGTGTTCAACATATCTTGAATTGGAGCCACGACGCCATATGTTGCTGCCAAATTTTCACCCTATTCTTTATATTTTCTTTCCATGTTTAGGTTCACCTTGCTAATATCTTATAAACATACAAAAATTATGTAAAATTCTCATAAAATTTTCAAGAATTAACAAATGATAGGCTTAGATAATACAAATATAAGTGAATAAAATTCACTTATCACACTTCTGCCTAAGAACATTGTAGGTGATAAGGCAGGCAACTTTGATGCGGCTGCAAAGTAGGCGATTAGCATGGGAAGCTGTGCTTTTGGATGTGGTCCTGCACTTGAAATTTTCTGCATTTTCCACTTTATGAGCTTTGACATTTTTATGTATATTTTATTATGTATTTGTGTAATGCTCCGCCCTCCAGGGGCTATTACTCTATTTCACACAGCAAATCCACTATGATCATACCATGACTTTCTCACTTCTAGGGTGGGGTTGCTTTAATACCATTTTCTAATTGACCTAATTTTTATCAAAAATCGAATGGAGTCTTCCTTGAAATGCCACCCCGAGGCTAATGCGAGATGCCACCATCTTATATTCTAGAGGTTAATCTTACCAAAAAGCAGAGTTTGCTCTAAAATATAAGACATTTCTCCTATGCAAACATTCATCACCTATTAGGATACATTTTCTCCATTATAATTTATAAAAGAAAGAAATTACACACTCCAATATTCCTCTATTCATTTACACAACATCCCCACAACTCCACAGGCTCCCCAGAATCACGACTACATCATGATAGCAATGAATGTGTTCCTCCACCATACAACTTTCAACCACACACTTACAATTACATAATGACATGCCCTTACATTACAATTATACAAAATAATCAATCTTTGATGTACTTTATACATCATTGGATATATGTTAACATGATTTCAAATATACACATGATGAAAACTTTTAATTTAATACATTATCAAAATATAAATCCTCTGTTGTACTTTCCTTACCAGACTTCTCTTCTCATGGGTCGACCTGCCATCTAAAAAAATAAATAAAGAGTGAGTCCAGGCAAACTCAGTAAGTAGGTGTGAAATCAAAAAATAATTAACAAAACGAGGGATCCATCTGTATCCCAAGAACCATTCCACACTTTTGCATACATATCAACCAATGCCATCCAAGCATGATCATATCCAGTTCATCTGAAAAAAAAAATAAATCAATAAAATAAGATCTCATCATTATATATCAAAACATATGCATAACAAAACCATTCTCATGTATAATTCACATCTCAGGAAATTCTCATATCCCCACATTATATATTCGCATTTCCATACATCAAGATAATCATAATAACCACAAGCACAGGATATCCTCTATCCTACTAATCTATACATTAAATAGGAGATAACATCAATACATAAGTGATGTGACCTGGGATTTTTATCAATCCCACATCATGGATGCAAACTCATTTTTATTTGTTAATCCTGAGATATTCACAATCCCACTCATATACACAATCAATCTTTGTACAATCATAGACAGTTATAACACTAGAACGAATATGGGATACCTATCCCATTGAATCATTATAACAAAATAGTCATGGGATACTTACTATCCCTTAATAGTCATTACATCCAAAACATACATGCCCATTTAGCATAATAGGATAGATACTATCCCCATCCATTCAATCATTCATGCAAGCATACAAGTACACCTACTTACCTCATAATGATCTACTTCATAAACCACACCTTTTCAAACTCGACTTGTCACTTCCATGTCAAACAATCCTACACATATTACATGAATACTATATCTTATATATATGTACATGTAGAAAAGAAAATCTCATCAATATAATGATTAAATTTTTAGCTGAAGGTATCACATTGCATTTTACATGTTTTCATTTTTGTACCACCATACACAACTATAGTAAATTAGGCATAAATTTCTCATATTAATTCTAAACTGAGTCATTCTTATTTCATTTTGTAGATAACTTCAATTCCTATAAGTTTTATGTTAAATAGTTTTTCCAATTCAGTCTCTAAATTTGGTCGTTGGGCCCTACAACTGACACCTTTTGCAATTAATCATTTTTCAGGAACAGTTTTACTAATTTAGTCATAACACTCTCATATGAATTCCAAATTAAGTGATTCTTATGTCATTTTGTAAATTATTTTAATTTTTACAATTTCATGTTGATAACATTTGATAATTCATCTCATAATTTTCTTCGTGGGCTCCACAAAGTAATGCTTATTGATTTAGAAACTATTACACTGATTTAGCTATAACTGTCTCACATAAACTCAGAATTTAATGGTTCTTAACTTGTTAGAAATATAATTTTAAGATATAAAACTTTTATGTTGAACATATTTGTAAACTCAAACAATTTATGGGTCAACATTGGGACACCATTAACGTCATGTGCAATTTTAGGATGGACACTATGGCAGCAACGAATTTAGAGATATTTATTTTTTAAATTTTTTTAGAAATTTTAATGTTATAATTTTTCCACAAAAATTTTTATATTTGTCATTAATCATATGAAAAATGACCACATATTTTTATATTCATAAAATCAATTCATTTGATAAGGTTTTAATATAATACACGTTCTATTTCATACCTTTCTGTCCACCTTAATCATTTCCAATCTGTTTGAGGTAATTAATTGCCATATTAATATCTTAACTAAACCATGATTAATCAAATATAATTATGCTTAATCACCTAGCTTAAATCTTAAGAATTTCAGCCCCAATAGTTAGTGGCAGCAGGGCATTTCCATTGACTTCCAATTTTTTCAGCATGGTGTAATCCATTCCATTATATCTAATTCTTGTTTTCACTTAATTAAATACTAATCATACCACAATAACATTAATCACAAACCCTTAATTATGCTAACCAATATTCCCACAAATCCTTATTACCTAGAATCCTAGGTTAATCTATAATAAAAAAAATCATCAAGATATTAATGAATTCATTCCATAAACATGATTAGCAACTTGGATTAGAAACTTCCATACCTTAAAATTGTGATTTCCCTAATGGGTCCCACTTGTAGGGATTAATTCTTCACTTGTGCTAGCTGTACTACCTTACTTTCAAGAGAAGATCATGGCCATTTGTTGCAAATCACACCCACCTGCGTTTACTTCCACTTCCCTTAAGCATACAAGCTAAAAAGTGGATTTTTGGAAGATGAGGAAAGCTCCAACATGAGCAAGGGAGGGGCTGTAGGAGCACAAGGATGAAGTGGGATGTTGCATCTCCTTTATTTAATAATTCTCCATGGTAGTTTGCTACCCTATCACTCTCCATGCATGCGCGCCTCTCTTAACTTTTTCAAACTTGCTTGAATCTCATCCTTAAACATGTATGGGTTGACCAATTTATAAATCATTTACCCATATTAATTTTACATTCATTAAATCTGACATTTCCCATAATTTAATTTATTTTCTTAATTAAAATTGATTTAAACCAAATTTTTTTGGAATTTCCAGCATAGTTAATATTTCACCCTTCTACATGCATTTTCAACTTTCCTTCACTTGTTAATCATTGATTAACATGTATCCTCATAATACTCACATTAAGATGGATATTTTATCCATTTTTATAATTTTTCATAAAACAAATCTATCTTTTTCAATATTTACACCTTTGGTGTTCCACTGATTTAAATTTATTTTCTTTTTTTCACTTAAATCATTTATTTAATATACTATAATGTACCCTAAACCTCATGCTCATGTTTATGTTAATAATCACTCAATTTTATAAATTTTTTCATAATAATTTTCTCAAAAATTTAATGATATTCTAATATACTCCTTGCCGTACCGTCAAAATTTACATACTTGGAATTTTCAGGGCCTTACAATTAGTTAATCATCAAAACTTGAGTAATCAAGATGATTTGCTAGTGGATCATTCACAAATACAAGGGAGGATGTTAAGGAAAGTGATGGAGTCAATGATCATTCCTAAGCTTGGCAGTACAGACCAAGTTATAGTTCATGAAGCAAGAGTGTTATATATGATATATAATTTCAAGAAAGTTAGTCTTTCTATGCTTATTCTCAATGCCTACTAAGAAAAACATAAATGTGCCCTATGGAATGTGATTAAACAAAGTTTTTGAGCACTTTTCTTTCCCTAGACATGGAGAATCTATGCTCACCATGTCAACCATGCAAAAAGGGTTGGGTTGGGAAGAACCTATTAAAAAGAATGCATGCTATAGAAGCAAAGTATAGATAACAAATAGAAGATAAGCATAAATGGGAAATGGAAGAAGATGAGGAAGAAAGTGTTGAGAGAAGTATTACACCCTCTCAGGGGGAGAGAAGAGAAGAAAAAGGAAATATAAGAGAAGAAAATATAGAGAGAGAAGCTAGTGGCATGCACCATGCATCTTCATCTCTCTATGTTACACCACTAGTTCATACTTCTAAGCTATCATCGGCCTCCACTAGACTAGACATGGAGGTCCAAGAGCTTCAAGAGGAGATTAGGACAAAATGAGCAGATTAAATTCTTATGAGATAACACTTAAGTTTGCTATTATCCCATTTTGGTATTTCTAGTTCTACATCACAACCCAAAGAGGATCCCATTCTACCTAGCCCTCATGCAAAGAACATCTATGATCATATATCACTAATCCCATCTACGGAGATAGCCCCAAGGCAGCCACAGGATCCTGAACTGATGTTTACATTAGAAGAGATCATTTCTTCAAAGATAGCCACCAAACAGGGGGAGTATGAAACTGTTGCACTTACTAAAGAATGTTGAGATTATTGTATAATTTTGATGACAATAAAACTTGTCTTAAGAGTTGATTTATGCTAATGATGCTTTTAGTATAGAAAGCTTGAAATGTAGAAAGATATGCTTGAAATATGTGTGTTGTATTGAAATATCATTTATGAAAGCATATAAACCTTGATATAAGTCTAGAAGGGAAATCATTTTGATCCATATTGTTTTTAACATTATTTATCATGCCTTGGATCATATGTTAAGAGTTCCTTAAAGAGATATCTTTTTGAATGAAAAAGAATAAATGCTTAAATGAACTTATAGATACAAAATCATGATTTAAAGTACATAGTCATGCTTTACAACTTATGCAAATTTGATATGGATAATTATATGATGATAATAATAAAAAATGTCAAGCTAATAATGTGGCAAAAGTGCAAAAATTTCCAAGTGTAGGTGCGCTGCTATAGTACTTTTGCTATAGTAAAATACCATAGTACTGGTACACTAACAGACAAAGTAGAATTGTCACAGTGAAAGATGAAGTGGATTATAAAAGATGAAGTGGAAGACAACGTGGATTATCTAGAGTAAAAGATGAAGTGGAAGATGAAGTAAAGCTTTAGACGAATTAGCAAATGAAGTAACACATGAAATGGAAAATGAATCTCTAATTAGCAGTTGAAGTAACTGACAAATTACTACAATAATTTGCTATAATACAACAAACAAAACTTCAAGCGAGCAGCAGGCAAAGTAACAAACAAAGTGGTGTGGTGCTACAGTAATGTTGCTACAATAATGTTGCTACAATAGCCTACTATAGTGCAATAGACAAAGCTTCATCAGCAGATAAAATAACAGACAAAGCGGTGCAGTGCTACAGTGATTTGCTACAATAACTTCGTTACAGTAACGATGCTATAGGATCTTTGCTACAGTAATTGGCAAACAAAACTAATTTGTCTACTACTAACTTTAGATAAAGTAGGGCTACAGTGATCTGCTACAGTAATGTGCTACAATAACTAGATACAGCGAAAGTTTGTTATTTTTAAATATCAAAATTTAAACACTCTACAACAGCTGGATTTTGCAAAAACATTCTTCCAAGTAGTCCATAACCTTTTCGTACGCTAAAAATAGATAATCCATTGAAGGAGAATAAAATGCTTAAGAGTTTTAAGTTCTAAACAAGAATCAAACATCAAGAACCCATTTGAATTTCCAAGTGCAAGACTACAAATATTTGCTCTAACCATCTGCCACAATTCAGAAAGTTTGAGTTATAAAGATTTTGAAATAGGCTCAAAGATGTCAATCTGAATTCTCTATTCAAAATCTCATACTATCTGAAGAAATAATGAAAAGGCAGCAGATGGAAGAAGAAGTGAGCAAAACACATTTGTCTGAAAATGAAGAAGCCCAACTTCGTCTAGAATCAACTATGTATAAAGTAGGAGACGAAGAGAGTCTGTCAAATTGGGAAGAGACTTTGTCTAATATTAACTACTGACAAATTCATTAAAGTACCAGTCAAAGTGGAGCAGTTGAATCTGTCAGAACTTATTGTCTTCTTTCCAAAACTATGAAACAAGTCAGAGCTACAGCGTCTCCTCATTTGTCAGTTGCCTG
The DNA here is from genome assembly GCA_036873735.1 of Pouteria campechiana. NCBI lineage: Eukaryota > Viridiplantae > Streptophyta > Magnoliopsida > Ericales > Sapotaceae > Pouteria > Pouteria campechiana. The sequence continues at coordinate 14,002 of JAYJMB010003197.1, forward strand.
AACCATCTATTCACCTTCTTCAATGTTAAGGTCGAAAATGCAGAATGGCTCTAAGCATATGGAAATTAATTAGAAGATGATATTTTCAAATGGGAATTATCAGAACAGTCTTCTACATTTATTTCCTACTCATTTACTTTCATCTCTGCATTTAATGAAGATCATGTTTCTCTAACGATCAAGTCTTCAAGAAATCTATTTAAGGAGAAGAGATGAGATGATTCAAAGGTGGTAAAGGAATACTTTTCAGATGCGCTTAACCGTATACAAATCTTTCCACCCATGGTTGATGAGAATGCAAAATGTCATATTTTATTCTCCTAATACTTCATCTTTTGCACCTATTTGATTCCTAAATAT
>JAYJMB010003198.1:0-14358 GCA_036873735.1 Pouteria campechiana
ATAACACAATTGCATAAGAACAACAAATATCTAAGTATAAAAACGTATCTTATGAGTGAATGAAATCCACTCATCAGGGAGTATAGAAAATCTTTTGTTGTCTCTAGCCCTTCAAATTGACAGAATTGATCATAAGCTAGAGAATTCCATGTCATCTTTTACTTTTAGAGCTGATAAGATTGACCACTTGACTCTCTAACTTCACTAGTAGATTCACTTAGAGGTCAAACTTATTACCCACATTCTCCATCCCTAACTCACTTCTCTCCAATCAAAACTCATTCACCCATTCATTTCCCCACACATTCTTCCCACTTAACCGCTATAATTCTAGAAGTTGTTCAACCTGAGGCTGAACCTACGGAAGTTGTTTCTCCTTCTCCTCCTTGTCCTCTTCTGTCCTTCCCAACTTCCCACCTATTAAATCTTCTCCAAATATTCTTGAGGAATGTCTTTCTAATCCCTATAGAACTCTTGTTAGGGATGGATGGTTTCTCACTAGACCACTTTGTAAGATTGATTTCCTTCCCAAAGGACAAATAATCTTTTTGGACTGGTCTTGGTCTGATCTTATAAAATCAGGAGAAATTTCTCCAACTTGAATTGAAGAACTTCTCCCAAATCTACAGAAGAGAGCTCCAACTCCACCTCCTCCAAAACTATTTGATGACAATTGTGATATTCTTCTTCGTATCTCTAACCACATCAATATGACATATTCTGAGTGAAGGAGCTGATCATAAATAAATTCTACAATTGTCAGATGTTCCTTTCTCAATTTCTCATCATCTCTTCTCAAGAATTGCCCTTTCCACAACTCATAAATCATAATACTTTATCTAGGATTCAACTCATTCCTGATCTTAGCTTGACTCCAAAGGCCATAATATTCAAATTCCTTATAAAGAGTCATTCATACAAGAATATTCTAAAAAACTTGTTCAATCACTTTTAAAGTCTAGGCATCCTAGAAGTTCACTACCATCTCCCTCAGGTCCTCTTCAGATCATTTTTCTAGCTAAGGAAGAATCTTCATCTTTCTCCCATGCCAATCTACAAGCTATTGTTGATCATCTTCCTCTCCCATATCCACAACTCAATGATTCATTAATAGAACACAAAATTTGGGTGAGCTATTCCAAACTATCCCCCTCACCTAAACCAATTCCACCTCCTACAACAACTAAAGCCTTAAGAAAACCACCTTCTATCCCCAAACCTCCACACTTACCCCAGCCGTCATCTTTTAAAACCAAAAGAAAGCCAAGAATCTCACCTCCAAAAAAACACAAAAAGGCCCCTCTTTCTCACAACACCTTGCACTATGAAGAATATGCTGCAAGGATGAATGCAACGCTAAAGCCATCTTAAAAGGAACACCTGTATTCTTTCCTGAAATTCTAGATCCAACTTTTTGACATCATATTGATTTCATTTATGTCACTGACTGTGGACCTCAGGCCACCACACATGAACCTCCAATTGCAATTCCTAAAGATCCATCTTTCATTCCAACTCCTCCACCAAAAGAACTAAACATGCAATTTCTAAATAGTCCAAGTCCCCTTCTAAATTACTCCACTCATAACCTGCTAAGCCTACTCAAATCCTTTCACCACCTGCAGACCCCAATTTCTTTCCTAAAACCTATTAGAAAAGATCCAAACCACACCATTGATTCTGCTTCATCTATATTTTAATTTTTTTTATAAATTTCTTTGATGAAATTTTTTTTCATGATGTGCTCTCTTGTAATATGTGCTCTCATGTAATATTAGTCCTTTGTGAGGGACATTTTGTTATTTTGTGTGTCTTTATGACATTCTTTTGTAATTTGCTTCATGGCAACATTATCAATGGGATATTCCTTTTAGTATGTCTATCATTTTTTATTACTCTTTCTTCATTCATTTTTTATTACTCTTTCTTCATCCACTTTTTGATTATGACAAAAAGGGGGAGAATATTTATGTAGTGCATCCATTCAGGAGGAGCTTCAATAAGTAAATAGAAATACATTGTATATCAAACATGCATTTAGCTGCTTTAAATATTTTATAATTATATTGCATAAATGTGAATACTAGTTATGTAGTACACCCATTTAGGTGGAGCTGCACTAAGTCAATAGAAACACTTTGCATATTAAACATGCACTTAGCCACTTTAAATGTTTTAGTATTCTATTGCATAAATTTGAAAGATATATCACTCAATGTTTTGTCATCATAAAAAATGGGAAGAATGTTGAGTGTACTAATAATTTATTCTCAAGTGTTCGCAGAAATTTTTTTAAATTAACCTATGAGAATAACCTTCATAATGCTTGAATAAGTTGTTTCCAACAACTTCAGGCATAAAGTAACTTTTCAGAGGAAAAACTAAGTAAATGCTCAATACAACCAAATATATTAATCAAAAACATACTCAGAAGTAAACTTAGTTGAAGTAAACTAACTTTCATAATTATTAAGAAAACTTTAGAGATAGAAGATAAGCTCTTCGGAGCTAATAGAGCACTTTGGAGTTAGAGGACAAACTATTCGGAGTTAACAAAAGAAATTCAAAGTTAGTCTTTAGATAATACGTCCATCAAAGTTAGAAGTTGAGCATGTCAGAGTCACAAAGAAACATTTCAGAGTCAATAGAGCTCTTTGAAGATAGATATCGAATATATCAGAGTCATTAAGAGCACTTTGGAGTAAGGTGATGTACTTCAGAGTTAGCTTTCAAATGATAAGTAATGTACATCCTAAGAGTCACAGGATAAGTACTTCAGAGTCAGAGAAGCACTTTAGAGTTTGCCTTTGAATAACACTGTACAGAATTTGATGCATTCGACATGAATCGCCACATTCATGTCACTTCGAAGGAACCAAAATTTAACTTAGAGCATCCAAAAATGCTGCAATGCATCAAACGTGTGAAAATATGCCATAACCCAATATCAGAGGATCCAATCTTGCAAAGTCAGAGACTCTGAAATCATGGGAATGGCTCAATGGTCAGAAATTTGAACATTCCCTTGCATTTAATGAGCCTCAATACCATAGCAGCAAAAGTTAGAAACTCTAATATAAAAAGAGTTAAGAGAGAATGTAGAAGCAAGAAGATCAATTGAAAAAAAGAAAGAGAGAGCATTTACTTAGCTTTTAAGATTTCTTCCACATGATCAACTCCACTATGCCATAATCTAACAAGCATTCAAAGTCACTCATTCAACCACTTTCAGAGATTCATTGTTACTACTTACCATTATATTTATTGTGTTTATTATTTTTGAATATCGTACAAATTTAGCTTACTAGAGGCATTAATATTTGTATATAGTTATTTGCTTTTGCACATTTCTACAAGCTAAGGGCTTGCATTTGAGTATTATATGTAATGAAGAAACTTGTTTAGGGATTGTAAAAGTTAGTTAGTGAGCTTGGAAACTAATAAATGTATTTTTTTGATCAGAAGAGTGCTGATCAAAGAAAGTTTTAGTGGAACTTGAGTTTAGCAGAAATTCTAACTTAGAGAAGTGGAGTAGGAACCCAAGTGATGGGCCAAACCACTGTAAAAACCTCTGTCTAAGTGCATCGTGCTATCCTTTTCTTATCCATCTTTTCATCATAGTTTTTATCTAGCCAAAATTTTTTTAAAGGCTCAATTCAGCCCCCCTCTTGATCCATCATCTAAATGGGACCAACATAGTGTGCACAATTCCAGTCAGATCATAAAGAATTACATCTAGTTGCTATTAAGAGAATCTTTAGATACCTTTTAGACATGCAAATTCTTAGTTTATGGTATCCAAAAGGTTCAAACTTTGAATTAGTTGGGTACCCTTATATAGATTTCACAAGATATAAGGTAGATAGGAAGAGTATCTTAGGAACTTATTAGTTTTTGGGAAGCATGATCATATCATGGTTGTCTAAGAAACAAACATTTGTTGCATTATCAACTATTGAGGCTAAATATGTAGCAACAGACATATTTTATGGATAAAATAATAATTAAGTAACTTTGGTTTAAAATATGTTGATATACCTATTAGATGTGATAATACCAATGTCGTAAATCTAACAAAGAATCCAATATTGCATTCTAGAACTAAATTAATAGAAGGTAGACATCACTTCATTAGAGACCAAGTACAAAACTACAATATTTGCTTGGAATATATACTAACTAAAAATCCGTTTGTAGCTATTTTTACAAAACCACTTCCAGAGGATAGATTTTGTAAAATTAGAAGAAAACTTGTTATACTATATCCATGTGCATAAATTTTATATTACATGATTTAATTATTTTATAATGTTAATAATCACATGATTATGAATGCTAAATATATAACATTTGGAATGTTTTAAAAGTACATTTTCAAAACCTTTTTCCACACTTAAATAATTTCTCTAGACACCCTCAGAAGTTCTGAAACACCACCTCAGAACGTTTGAAGCATGGGCTCAACTACCTTAGAATCTCTGAACCATAACTTTATTTCTAAAGCCCTTCTATTCATGCTAAAACGTCCTCAAAACTTCTGAGATTATAAGCATAGAAGCTCTTAATACCCATCATAACAGCATCACCACATTTCAGAGACTTAGAATCCTACAAAAACCCTAACTTCAGAAATAATGAACATTCATCTCCAAAATCTCATAGTCTACCTCAAAATGGACGATTCAAATTCCTGCCTCATTTGAAGCTTCATTACTTCATTTCATCTGCTGTTACACCCCTATCCTTCAAAGCCTTAAGCCAATGATCTTCCAAAGAATAATCTATCTACTGCAAATGGCGAGAACAAAAAGGCGAGCAAATAAGCAGAAATCTCAACTACAGATTCTGAGCTAAGAAGAAGAGAGAGCTCAGCAAAAGAAAGGAACAAAAGGGGAACTAAAGATTACTTCTTAAAGGTAATCTTTAACAATAAGAAATCTAATTACAATGGATACATTAAAAGATTTGAAAATAGAAAAGTTGTGAAAGGTAGAATCTTTGGTTTCGAAGCGTTTGGAGAAAATGGTTTGAACTTAAAAGTGACCAATTGGATTAAGTTCCAAGAAGTTGGGAAAGATTTATAAGGATGAATGTTATAATAGAATGGTTCAAGCCCTAGTTATAAATTTCAATTACAATACTCAAAAATCATGGATTGGAAAGTCAGAAATAAATTTAATTATAGAGAGTATAAGATATGCATTCAAAATTCCTATGATAGTAAAACACAAGATTGAGTGGCCATTGGAGCTAAGCTATTTTCAAATATGGCTGAAGTAGAAATCAAAGAGAAGATGAATTACTTGCATATAAGCCATATAAATTTGGATCTTAAGCTTGCTCATATGTTAATCTTCAATGACATATATCCAAAATTTGGAAGAATAGATTAAATTTCTGAAAAGGAAGCCTAAATTTTGTGGGCTATGAAGCATAAGAAAAGAGTAGATATTACTTAGATCATAGCTTTTCAACTATACTTGATCAAGACATCTACCAAGTATTATCTTCCTTATGGGATAATCATGAGCAAATTTCTCAAGATAGCCATTGTCAATCTTTCCAAAGAAGATGGAGAAGAGTTCACGGAAAGAGAAATAATAAAAAAAAAATACATTGAAGAGAATAAGCTTCAAATCAACTCCACAAGGCTGTATACCTCAGAAGCTAAGAAAAGAAGAGAAGACAAAGAAAATTAGAATTGAAGAAGAAAGAAGAGAAAGGCAAGAAGCTGAGGAAGAAGCTACAGACATAAGAGAAGAAGCCATAGGAAGAAATGAAGAATTGATAGAATAAGTAGATAGAGAAGAAAGTATAGTAGGAGTACCATCTAGACCAACCAAAGCTCAACAACATTCATCCATACCCCAACCTCATCAACCACCTACTCAATTCCCCAAAACATCAACACCATTCTTTTAGCTCATCTACTACCCATTCATATAAGGTTAACTAACCGTGAAACCCAAACCTCAAATCTCAACCTTAAGATAGACTCAATTTGGGAATCATTGCTTCACAAATTAGATGCATTGAGTGCTCAAATTGAAGCTATCAAAACCTAGCATTCACCATCCTACTCACTCCAATCATTTCCTTATTAACCAATTAACAAAACTACTTCACCCATCCATTCCCCTACACACTCACTATCTCCCATTTCACACTCATTCACTCTAGCTCCAAAAGTTGTCTAGCCTAAGGTTGTACCCTCTGAAGCTATTCTTCTAACCCCTCCTGAAGCATAGCCTTCTTCAGTATTTTTAAAATTTCCACCGATTGAACCATCACCAATTCTTCCAAAAGATTATCTTTCAAATACTTGTAGAACTCTCATTAGGAATCAAAGATCCTTCTCTAGGATAGATTTCATTCCTCTAGGACCAAGAGAATATCTAGAATTGTCCGACTCTTGGGATTCATAAGATATCCCAACTAGATATGATAGATTCGATCCACTAAACCGTAGGACAACTCCAAAATCTCCTCCCAAGAAAATAAAAGATAATTTTGACTTTCTTGTGAGAATCTATTGTTCCATTAGAATGACATATTTTGAATTCAAGGCAAGATCAAAAATCAATACTGCTATCTCTAACAAGTTCCTATCCCATAACCTCAGTATTTCTCTCAAGTAACTACCTTTCCCACAAGTTACTGACCCTATTACCCTTTCTAGAATCAAACTTCTTCCTGATCCTCCTCTCTCCCCAAGGACATGACATTCAAATACCATGCATTGAGTCATTCCTAGATGAGCATGCACAAAAACTTCTCCAACTACTTCTTCATGTCAGTATTATTGTATATGATTTTGATGATAACAAAACTTATATTAAGATAAGAAGTTTGTATGCTTAAATCTCTAAATAATCATATATATGATTATGAATTGATAAACATTAATTAACATAAACATATAATCATGAATGTTTAATTACACAAGTATACATTCTTTACTTTATGGTGCATGTACATTAATTATTCTTTACTACATAAATTTGTCCAATCATATTGAGCCCCATAACAGTTTAATCTTTCACATTATGTACAAATAAAGATGCATATTATCCTTGCTCTACAATATGATTAAACCATATGAGGATAAAATACATTATGTTAATAAATATAAAAGCTAACAATGTATCAAATGTAGAAAAGATCAAGTGCAGGATCATGACCATCTGCAACAAACTGCCACAACTATCTAATATGTTCCAAAGAGGCTAAACTAATGAGAATCATGGAAAAAGAAGAAGAAGAAAATAGAAGGTTTAAAACAAGCAATAAGAAAGGTTGTATTGTCTAAGAGAAGCTTCCACGAACGAAAGCAATGGGAGAAAACAAGGCTTTCAAGATGTGCTACAACGAGTTTGCATTGTCTATTAACCTTAAAGAGAAAATTTAAACAGACAAATGCAAGATGAAAGAAGTTGAAGACAAAGCCATGGTCAAAGAGCATAAAGTCTACACCAATGAGACAAATTTTGTCTGAGATAAAGAAAGAAAAAGAAGCTCTATCAAATACTCAGACAAAGGAAGAAAGAAGAAATTGGCACCAAGACAATCCTGCACAAAGAGAAGAAAACTTTATCTGATCAACAAAGTTATAAGAATGGATTAGTCTGACGACAAAAAGGCAGTATGAATAGAAAAAGGAATGCAACTTTGGCTGAGCCAAGATAGACAAATGAAGTTTAAAGAAAGAAAGAATTACAAGAACAAACCCCTTCTATTGCTCCAAATATGCAAAATGGTTGAAGAACTTCACTTTGTCTACAGATCAAAATTCATCACTTACTTCAGACAAAGCATCAGCCAAAGTAGAAGATGAAGTAGAAGTTGCATAGTGAGCATAGATGAAGTTAAATAGAGAAAGAGCTGCTTAGACCAAAAATTGACTTCAACAAATAAAGGTATGATTGTCTGCAACTTACAACACACAAACACATGTGGCATGCAAAGTATTCCTTCCAAGACAAAGCAAAACAAAGTTTATCTATCGCTTACATCAGAAGAATACTACACTTCATCTATTCAAATAAGATAAAGCGAGCTTTATCTGTTACCTCCAACTGATAATGAAGAACAAAAGAAGAACAACACACTTCTTTTGTTCGTATAGACAAAGGAGACTCTGTCAATTAACTAGTTCAACTTTGTCTACACCACCCAAAGTTCATCTATTAGTTACAACAGACAAAACACAGGCATGAAGGATTGTTCAATAGACAAATCTCCTAGAGGAGTTCAGGCAGACAAAGTAGAGTTTGTCTATCAATTAGTTCAACTTCATCTGCACTATTCAAAGTTCGTCTGCTACTTGTAACAAACAAATCACTCTTATAGAACTTCAATTGATAGAGAAACCTATGGAAAAATTCTTTTGCAAGTTATGGTAGACAAATGTAGACAGAGAGAGGCCATGACTTGTCAGAGAAAAATTAATTTATGTGACTAACATTCAAATGACATCTACACTCGCGCTGTCATTGTGCAGACTTATATCAATCACCATTTTTGGCAATAAGCAGCTCTGCAGGTTTGTCAAAGCTGTAACAAGTCAAATGAGGAACACCTTTTAACATAGCTCATCCTCCTCTCTAAATGGTGATGTAGCAACTTAAGACAAATCAGAAAGTCATGGACTTCAAGGCAAAAATCTCAACAGTCTGATTCATTCAATGTTGCTCTCATTTTTGCATTCAATGGAACCCATCTTCTCCAACGGTTGAAACTATGAAGAAGCTATTTAAGGAGAAAAGGTGGAACAATTCAAAGGTGGTAAAGGAAAACTTTTAAAATGAGCTTAAGATTATGCAAATCCTTTCACCCATGGTCAAGAGCTTAAATTATCATCTATCTTTCATGAGCTCCAATCTACATATCCTTATGGCCATTAGTTTACATTTTGGGAAGATTTTTATATGTTATTAGAGCTATAAAAGAGTTATAATTTTTTCCTATGCTTAAATGTTTATTAGTTTCTCATTAAACTAAAAACCAATAAGTTGGAGGTGAGCTCAAGAAAACTATATTGTATGAGTTATTGGTGAGCTTTAAAAAACTAATAAGTTTGTTGTGATCTTTGAAACCAATGAGTTTCCTAGTGAGCTCGTGAAACTAGAAGAGTATTAGGAACACTAAGAGTGTTAAGAACACTTGTTTATACCTTCTAGAACTAGAATCTAGAAGAGTGCTGAGAGCACTTTATATTTCCATTATATAGGATATAGTGCAACTCAAGTCATAATAAGTATGCTCTTGAAAGCGTAGAAGTAAGGATGAGGTTCCTGAACCACTATAAAAATAGTATTGTTTGTGTATGAGTATGTCTGTTTTCTAACTTGTTTTATCTTTCATGTATTATTTATTATTCACTTTTCATCACACCACACAAGCTCGAAAAGAAGGAAATGATCTAATAGGGGTTAAGCAATAAATTTTTATATACCCAATTCACCCCTCCCCTCTTGGGTTAAGCCATATTATGGGAAACAACAAGTGGTATTAGAGCTAGTTAGATAAACAATTCTAGTGATCTGTTTGGCTTACTCAATAATGTCATCCTCTATGTTCTTCAAAGTGTAGTCCATCGTACATCTTCCAAACTTTTGATAGATTAAATTGGATATAATGGAAGAAGAAATTGGAAATATTTCTAATGGCCAAATGATCTTCATCCATGGAAAATTGTTTGTATTGGCATAAGCAAGGATGAATCAAGAGCGGAGCTAAAAGTGTTGAAAATTCAGTACATGTTCTTTGTCCCACCATTTGCAAGGATGTCTTGGCTTATAAGTTAATATAAGAAATCTCTAGACAAGCCAAAGATGAATTAGTAAGGGGTAAAACACTTGGCACTCACACACCACTTGCATTATTGTTGAGACTAACTTGAGTGCAAAAAACCTAAAAAAAAGAGAAAATAAACTCCAAAAGAAGAAGAAAGGGAAGGTAGACTTGGTCTAAAGAAATAAATTGAAGACACTATGAAATACCAAGTTCCTTCAAAATAAAGAGGAAAGATAAGTATAGGTATGACTCTTAAACTCGAATGCTCCTATTGAATGTATCATTTTTGAATTCTAAAATTTTACTTACACATTTTCTTTAGTTCATTCTTTTGTTAATAAGTATTCATGCTCAATCGTTTGATTAATTATTTTTGTCTATTTATATGCTTTTATTTTAAAACATTCATATTCATTTATTAATTCTAATTGCCTATATGTCTATAGAAATAAATTTATATTCAATATATTTTATTTTATTTATTGATTTATCTGATCAGATTGTTTGTACATTCTTATCTCTAAATCAAAGTTTATTCTCTAAATCTTTATATTTCACTTATACAATATTGAGAAATGGAATGTATAGTTAGAATTTTGTTTGAATGCTTTCAATTGTATATAGATTAATATAGAATTTGAAGCTATACTTGTGTATTTAGAATTTTGATTACTAAGATAACTGTAGATTGGTAGAAATAAAAATTCATATATAGTATAGTTTATTCATACCATGTTCGTTCATGAATATACATAGGAAGAATGCAAAACTCCTACTAGGTTAAATAAACCCCAGAAAACATAAAGTAAAACTCTTTAAACAATTAGGAAGTAAAGACAATAACTTTTAGATAATGAATAACCTAAAATTAGAAATACCTAAAAAGATATACAATTAAAATACTAGTAAAATAACAAAACCAAATGATAATGCTCAAAATCTTTATAGAAAAAGAGAAGTTGATCTAGCATATAAGGCTAATTGCTATTTTCATGTGTGCTAGCTGAAATAACTCAATGGTTGATTAAAGCAAATGTTTATCCTATTCATTCATGAAAACTGCTTTAATCTATCAGCTTACTTTTCTACATACTGTTATGGTTAAAATGATTCCATGCATTGATATATTGACAATACATGTTCACATATATTTGAGCTTATTAAAGAAAGAGTTCAAGAATATTATAAGTGTATGTAGGAAAGCTTAATTTGATTGAAGAAGAAAAAGATTAATGAGAAATCCGAACCTTCCTCTCAGCTCACAAATTTAAGCAAAAGAGCTTACAAGTCCAAGTTCTGGATGCAAGGAAATGATAGAATAAATCAAAACTATAACCTAGACAACATTAATCTTCAGATGCGGCATCAAGGACTTGATAGCAGAAGTTATATGCTTCGTCAAGACAAACAACAACCCTTATGAATTCAAACAAGAAATTTGTGAAGGGAAACGCCAAAAGAGATAAGTTGTCAAACTTGGTTATATATCTTTCAAAGATATATACTCTAGATGCCTCTAAATAAATTATCTTAGATTTGAAATAAGTTAAGTTTACTGCTTTGAGTTAAATCTTTTGAAAAATCTTAATAAAACTTAGAATGATTAGAACTCTAACATCATTATAGTCCTAAGGCATAGTTAAGCTTGTTCGGGAAACTTCATAGTTTAAGGTCTCGAATATGAATTCCATCCCTAGTCATTCCTTCTGTAATAATGTTAATAGGTTTGATCTTATATAAAGACTTAAAATTGAAAAGTAAACATATAAAGAAGACACTCATAGCCATAACACACAGGAAGATAAAAGAAAATCTTTAACATTAATAAAACTTTAGTAAATAACATAAACATTAAACTTTGAAATACATCTACTTTCTTAAGACATCTATGACTGCTACTAATTCTTCAATCTTGTCTTAAGCTTCAGATAGCTCCTTCTCCAGAGTCGCAACTCAACTCATAAGATATACAACAGTCAGTCAAAAGAAGATCAGAAGAAGCATTTGTTTTCTTGGCATACCTCAACTCCTTTCTTAGTTGCTTAACTTCTTCTTTCAAAAAGAAAATCTGGTTATTCCCCTCAACCCTATCTTGCTCCATATCTCTACCTCATAACTTCATATATTCTCAGCTCAAACAAATATCATCTTATATAGAGAGAACAAAGAATATGTAGGTTCAACTCCCAAGAGATGCATTAACTCTATAGATTAAATCTCAGCAATCGTCCTCTTAGCAAAAACACTAGGAAGGACACCCTAACGGCATAAGTAAAGAATAAATCATCATAAAAATCTAAATAAAACTCAATAGGATCATACATCTTCATATTTATCTCTAAATTATCTAAACTAGATTTATTCATATAAACTATGATTTTAATAAATAAAACTAGTTTTTTAATTATTTATATTGGTTGAATTAGTATTAGAAAGCATTGATGAAACATAAAACATAATTCAACATCACAACCATAAAGAATAAGGAAAATGATAACCATTAAAGAACCAAATCAACACAAAATTCAAATCAGTCACAATATTAAGTACAAATCATCAAGAGAAAATAAACATGTTCACTCAACGAAAACATTAACAATTGTCTCCAACTCATCAGTCTGTTGATAAGCTTGAGCTAACTCTATTGCCAAATGCTTGATGCATTCCATGGCTTCCATATAAGTCATAAAATTTCTAGTCAAAAGATGTGTAAAATAATGAGTATTACCCCTGATCAAACTTAGCTCCTCTTTTAATTGCTTAATTCGATCTTTAAGAACTTGAATTCCATCTATAGCACTAGAATTTGCAGAAGAACTTGATGATGCCATAAAGATTGCTGAACAATCATCATGCTTCTAAGCCTTCCAATATGTGTCAAAGAATACGAAGCATCTCTCCAATTTCCAATGAACCTATTAACTCTATCATTAAAGTTTCTAACTATTCTTCTTGGTAATGACAACAAAATGGATGCACCAGTTACATGAACATTAGGAACATTAAGAAAAATAAAGGCCAAAGTAATTGTACAAACTTAAATACTCAATAAGAACCAAACTAGGATCATGCATTGTCACCACATAAAATTACTTTTGAATAGCAATTCGGCATATAGGTATGATTTTTGTGATTAATACATGCTTAATTATTCAATGTTTGATTATTAGCCTTCATATAATATGCCTATTCCTGTGATAAAAACTTGTTATGCTTAACTATCCAAATGCTTAAAAGATGTTTACTTATTACTTATTGTAAACATAAATTATTAAATAATAGATTATACCTATAGAGAGAAAATTACGGATATATATATATATATGCTCTAGATAACAAAAGTAAGAAAATATTATTCTAAGGCTTAACAAAATAGGGGGAGAAGAACTTAAAGAAATATTATATAAACAAGAAGAAAAATATAATAGAGGAAAAGGGAAATATGATTACATAGGCTAAATCTTTTTGATTCTAACAAAAAAAGGGGAGAGAAATGTGAGAAACTTATGATAGTGATACTTAAAATTAGAAAAATGATAAAAGGATTGAACCCATAGGATTATAGGATTATATAAATCAACTATTTAGGGGGATATTAAAAGAAAATTCCTAATTCTTAATAACAAGTCCTCAAAGTTTTGTCATCATCAAAAAGGGGGAGATTGTTAGTATTATTGCATATGATTTTGGTAATAACAAAACTTGTATTAAGATAAAAAGTTTATAAGGTTAAATCTCTAAACAATCATATGTATGATTATGAATTGATAAACATCAATTAACATAGACACATAATAATGAATGTTTAATTACACGAGCATACATTCTTCACTTTATAGTGCGCATTTAATTATTCTTTACTGTATAAATTTATCAAATCATATTGAGCACCATAAGTATTTAATCTCTCACATTATGTTTAAATAAAGATGTATATTATCCTTGCTCTACAATATGATTAAACCATATGAGGATAAAATACATTATGTTAATGAATATGAAAGTTAACAATGTAGCAAATGCAGAAAAGATCAAGTGCGGGATCATGACCCTCTGCAACAAACTGCCACAACTATCTGATATGTTCCAAAGAGGCTAAACTGATGAGAATCATGGAAGAAGAAGAAGAAAATAAAAGGTTTAAAATAAGCAACAAGAAAGGTTGTATTGTCTAAGAGAAGCTTCCACGAACAAAAGCAATGGGAGAAAACAAGGCTTTCAAGATGTGCTACAACGAGTTTGCGTTGTCTATTAACCCTAAAGAGAAAATTTCAATAGACAACTGCAAGATGAAAGAAGTTGAAGGTGAAGCCATGGTCAAAAAGCATAAAGTCTACACCGACTAGGCAAAGTTTGTCTGAGATAAAGAAAGAAGAAGAAGCTCAATGAAATACTTAGACAAAGGAAGAAAGAAGAAATTGCCATCAAGACAATCATGCACATAGAGGAGAAAACTTTGTTTGATTAACAAAGTTAGAAGAATGGATTAGTGATGGCTCAAATTTAATACCTCGCAAGTGCACGGTCGATGTATAGTCTAGTGTGCTTATGCAAGGGTCGATC